>PISX010004886.1:0-114922 GCA_004024625.1 Mellivora capensis | reverse complement strand
TCAGAATCTGAAAGCAAGGCTTTTGTGGCCCATATCAAGCATGAGGCCTTGGACAAAGAGTTGACTTAGCTATATATGATTTATTCCCATTTGTGATTTCAATCATCATTTATTTAGCATTGGCTTTTAACAAACATGACTAAAACACAGTCCTTTTCCTTTAGACATGTACATTCTGGAAAAAGACCATGGATATAGGCCCAAGCAATTGCAATGGCAGAATGTGATGAAGAATGCACAAAGGCCAATGGGGAACCCAGGGGAAAGGGTGCAAAATTCAATTCTAAAAATCAAGAAGGCTTCCTGGAGTAGGAGGTGTTTGAATTGAGCTGCAGAGTGAATCATGTGAGAGGGAAATAAACAGTCCATATTCACCCCCAACCTTCAGAAACGCTAAGAATAAATACACACATGATTATGTAGTTACAATGCTGATATTTACCTGAAAGAAAACATTTGTACACTTAAGACCTTCGTCTTTGATAATCACCTAACATCACAACAACATCTGGCTTACCTGATACATCTAAACAGTCTTGTGTTAGCCACTCATGAAGAGCCAACTAAGGCATGATAAATGCTGTATTATCCCCCTGGTAGGGAAGACTCATAGGCAAGAGTTAAGGGTGGTGTCGCTGACTTTCAGACAGAAAACTTCCACAGCTTTGGAACAATTTCAACATCTTCAATAACCTCAGAACACCATGTATTCCAGTGGGAGAGTCAGGCTGACCTGAGTTCCAATCCTCATTCTGCTGATGTGGCCTGTGCCATCTGAAGTGGGCTATCACATTCACTGGACATGCATTTCCTCAACTGGGAAATGGTGATGATTTTACTCGCCACACAGGGTTGTTATAAAGAGTGAACAGTGATGCTCGTGAAGGCCCAGCACCTAGCAGGCCCACAGTACAGGTTGGCACCCCTTCTAACACATCAAAATTATGACTCTTGATAGCCCCAATTCAAGCTCCCTGTCATGATCCTCTATCTTAGTGCTATTTCTCTCGCTTCCTCCCCAACTTCCCTTTGTATAGAGTATAAACCAAACTTCCTGGATTTGTCTAAGTTTCCTATAAGCCTCAGACTTATGGCTGAGTTACAAATGACCACATGGAGGCTGCAGTCACTATGAAAATTAGCTTACTCCCTCCTTCTCTTCCCTACCAATTTCCCACTGGCAGCCACCCCATCTGGTCTCTCCAGAAAGAGCTTTCATCTACTCACTATAATACATTTTTCTCACCTCTAATCACCAGAATTTGAGAGTAAAGAGAGCCAGCGAAGGCCAAATGTTTTGATGTTTATAGGCCTAGATCAAGCTATGAGAAAGACCGGAATTTTGGTGGAGTGGGGAGAATCTGCTCTCAGAAAGTTGATCCCACAATGGCTACATCAGCTCACATCACCCTGTCAACAAATTCATTAGTGCAGACGATGCTGCCAAGGAACAGGGACCTGCTGGAGATGATCTGAAAGGAGCATCCTTAATTCTTGAAGGGTGGACCATGAACACCCTTTTATCAAGCACAATGAGTCATTTGTACTACTTGGTTAAAAAAAAAAAAAAAAGATTCATGAGACTCAGCGCAGACCTAATGGATAGGGTGGTGAATTACAATTCCGATGTCCACTGTAATTTGGTATTTGTCATCCAGACAGGAAGAACGGGGGCAGGAGCCTTCCACTGGCATGAAGGGATGGCCATCAATACACCTTCTAGTTATGGAAAGACAAGGTGGCTAGAACAGAGGTAGGCTAGAGGAGCTGGTGAGGTCATGGTTAGAACAGAGCCAGGATTCTGGGGAAAAAAAAAAATGAGTAGTCTGGAGTGTGTTGGGTCTGGTGCAGTGCAGATGGCAGATACCTAAGGCAAGAACCAGACAAGAAGTCAGCATCATGTTGAGAAGACGTCACAGAGGAAGCAAAGTGATGGAACAAGGAGCAGTAAGAAGATAGGTAGCTAGATAGGAGGAATCAAAGTTCTTATGCACTCAAAGGTGCTTGTTTCAGCTCCTAGAGGAAGAGAAAGCGAGACATAAGATGCCTAAACAGAGAGAAATAAGAAAATCCTTGGCCATTTGTTTACAAATTTCTCCAAACAATCCTGAATCTCTGTGTCCAGCTCCTGTCTGTCACTTAGCTCTCATCAATGGGACATTAAACACCAGCCACGGGTCACATCGGTGCGCAGAGCAGAGCCATACATCAGACAGTGTCCTGCACATTTTGGATATGAATCCTGACAGAAAAATCTTTAGCATTGTATGGATTAGTCAATGTAAATTCATTACCTACTTGTCATCACTATAATATAATCTGGCCTGACGGTAAAGACTTGACAGCACGGTGTTAATCAAATCTATGCAAAAAACAACGCATTTCTGTTTAGACTCAACAACTGCTCCTCCTGCCAGATCAGAGGCTGGGGCCTTCAGGGGAAAAACCAAGGGTGGAGTCGTAGAGATGGTCCTGTCCTCAGAAGAGCATCACCGCCCTGATCATTTGCAGTGACCTTCCATTCCCTGCAAACCTTGCGCCCTCCACACAGTGGAAGTCCGTCCATCTCCAGTCCCCATCAGTGAGAAGTTCACAGATAATAAAACAGAATGTATTCGGCAGGGTTGAACATTTTCTCCCAGGATGAGTCATTACCAGGTTTTAATCATGCTCATTAGGCAGCCATTAGAGTCCTGTCCAGCTTTTCACCGCCAGAGATGAGAGGAGAGAATGACTGTAGTAGGGTCTGCACCCTACTTTGTGAAACACTCACCATCTGTTCCCAGTTGTAACTCCCTGTGTGAAGCACCTTGGTTTATGGCCACGGCCGTCTTAGATCCCTAGCACAGAACCTACTGTTTTTTTCTAGAGTGAGCCGGCCAGGACTTTAAATGGTCAGATTTTGACATCCACTGAAATCAGAGGCAAGCCAGCACCAGCTTACCAATCACGAGGCTTCCATTTCAGCAGAAAATGCATTTGAATTTCCACAGCTTGGAACATTAAGGAACCAGTAAGAATGTGGCTTTGAAACAAACCAGCTCAGTGGAAATTGCTATGAACCCGTTTCTCTTCTGTTCTAGAAGCAACTACCACTGTAGAACAACATGGGCCTTACAAATGCAGGGTGAATATTTGAGATTTCTAATGTCTTACCATCTGTATACCATTCTCTAGCTCTCTCTGTTGTATGCTGATTGTCTCTGATTGGACTGTTCTGTGTTCTTTTGTTCTTGTGAAATCAATGTTTTATTTGAGTAGTACCTGAAAGAGATCTTCATACACAGTAGGTGTTTCATAAAGCTTTGTTGAATGGTGGAATAACACTGGTGTAATTTCTTTGCTAAGGATTGGAAGACAAAGTGATTTCATTTCCTTCCAGCATGAAAGTTCTTAGTTTTGTCCCTATGTCTAGTGCCCCAAAACATTTTACCTACAGTGACCTATTACCTTACCTCAGCTTTTTCATTTATAACCTCCTCATTTAGAATTGTATCTCTACCACAGAACAAAACAAAGTAAAGGTTTTCACTGTCCTTCCTTGTTGGATAGATATAAAATATGTTCCTCCACTTGTGTCTCTCTTAAACTCAGATTCTATATTCAATTTTGCACTTGCCTACCTTTCTTCCCTGCTTCTACTTAAAGAATCCCCTTTAGTGTTCAGTGCAGTAAGATGGGGCATCTGGGTAAGGCTTTGACCTCTAACTTGACAGCCTCCCCTTCCAGTGTGGGAAGTCCAGCCACCTAGGGCCAGTCACCTTCATTTTGCCTCCAAATCTGACCTAAGTGCTCATTACAGGATCAAGAGAGCATAGGAAAAAGGAAAAGAATCAACAAAGAGCTTCTGTTCTGTGCTATCTAGTATTGGGTATTTGTACTATGTTTGTGCATTTTGGAAGCTGTTGAGGGAGATAGGGAAAAGGCTGGGGAATATCGTCCAATTTAGGTATAGGATTCTCCAAGCAATGCATTTCTTTCTTTCTTTCTTGATCTTCCGCTCATATAAGTGATAGAATCACCATGTTATCGGATGTCAAGGACCTTCCTTTGGTTCGTAAGGAAACCAAGGCACAAAGAGGGGAATTCCTCCTTGAGATTGTACAGTCAGTGAGAAACAGTTATAAGACTAGAACTCAGAACTCAGGTCTTCTGCCTCCTGCTCTGAGCCCTTTTTCCCAAACGTTTTGTAAGGGGTACAGGTTTACAAGGGCAGGCCCTGGATGACATCTTCTCTGCAGGGCCCAGCACAACCCCTGGCTCACAGAGAGGCTAGGCCAGACCTTGTCTTTGGTAAGAAGTAGTGCTCTCCCCATTTATTCCCTATTCTACCCCAGCTTAGGCTACTCGAGACACTTCCTCATTTCAGCTGTGTGGATTCCCTTACAGCTCAGTCCTTGCCACCATCGCAGACCTGGGCTCCCTTTTTGTGACTGCTTTCCCACGAGCTTGTCATCCGCCTTCACTTTGTTTCTTTTGGGTGGGCACTATCAGGTAGTGACTAAGAGCTTGGACTTCAGAATCAAGTTCACCTGGAGGCACCTGGGTGGTTCAGTTGGTTAGGAGTCTGCCTTTTGGCTTGGGTCATGATCTCAGGGTCCTGGGATTGAACCCTACATTAGACTCTGCTCAGTGGGGAGCCTGCTTCTCCCTCTCACTCTGTGCTCTCTTTCTCTCTCTCTCAAAAAAAAAAAATCAATTTACCTGGATTTAAGTCCCACAGTTTAGCTCAGGAACTTCAGGCAAGTTATCAAACTACTCTCAGTCTCAATTTCTGCATGTGCAAAATGGGTGCTAATAATAACTTTGTGTTCATGGAAAGGCGAGAATGATATTAGATGAAATATTAACTTACACTAAGTTGGATGAAGTATGAAGCATGTCTGACTCATGACAAGTGCTCAGAATCTGATAGCTGCTCATTATATAGTGCATCCCTACTAGACATGGTGGGTATAGCTGGCAGAATTCGGAGCCAGAAAGCTCTATTTGAAGATGCCCCACTGTATCTAATCCTATCTCTTGATACAAGCATCCCATGCTTCCTATAATGTTTTCTCATATCATCGTGTGCTCAGAGATGTAAATGTATCCTCCTTCCTTTAGTCTACATGTACCAAGCACTTGCTCAATTAAGCTGACAGACAGTGGGCACTCTACCTCCAGCCCTGTGTCCTTTACAGAGCTAAGATAGAGGGTAGTTCACAGATTCTATGACCTGGGGGCTCCAGAGTTGAGCTATGACATTTTCCAGTTTTATGGGAGGCACATCATTCAGGAAGGGAGTATGTCTAAAGACCTGCCCCCTGGGGACCACATAAGTTCCCTTTGTCTCCCTCTCAAGGGAGACTCAGTCCAAACAACAACACATTTACATCTCCTTCACTCTAGAGTGACCTTTACTCACAGCAAGAATTAGGAGAAAGGAGCTTCTCAGTGGCAGAAAGCGGGAAGCCCTCTGGTTGCTGACCCTGCCTTGGCATGGCAACACCCCACTCCCTCCATGTGTCATCTATGCCTTAACACTTGAGAGTCCCTCCCATTATCCAGGTAGACTCAGACTGGAGCCTCCATTGGTTACAGAGCCCAGGTGGTCGGGACAGCCCTTATCAGAACAAGAAAGAAACACTGATTGCAAGATATCTTCAAACTCCGGAAATAAGCCCATTCCAAAAAATAGTGATTTTTGCACTTTATTGTAATTTTGTATATCCACATGAGCCCCATGAGAACAGGATCACCCTGGCCTTGTATTGATTTTCATCCACAGTGCAAGGCAGAGTAGGCATTCAGCAAATACTTGTGGAGAGAATGATTCCCAGTGTCTAGAGGTTATTTTCCAAAACAAAGGGCTTACTATATGCTGGGTACCACTGTATGCACCTCACACGAAGTAACCTGTCTATGCCTCAGCTTTCTCACCTATAAAATGGATGAAATATTAGGACTCTTATTTACTGTCACTTGTTACAAGTTGAATAACTTGGTTAACAAATGATGAAGCCATAGCTCAAAATCACACAATCTGTATCTTAAATCTCGGGTCCCTGCTAACAGGCTGCAGAGCCATCTTAATGGAGAAGTAGGGTCTGGGCCATCTGCCCTTATGGGCGCTCATGATTCCCAACCCCCACATGGTATGTTCTGGTAAAATAACATTAAAATGACTATTTTCCTAGCTTGTTGGAGAAAGAACACACACCAAATTGCAAGGTTAAAGGAGGACATTGGTGCTAGTTTCTGCCATGTGGCAGTCCTATGGAAAACTCTGGATTTGAAGTACTTTGGGGCTCTCCCCTCTTCTCTCAAGTACACTTCCCTCACCCCATCACAGATACAAGTCATGAGTTAGACTAATCTCCACAAGCACAGGGACCCAGTCTATCCCATTATGTTACAGCTTCATTGCCGAGCCCAGTGCCTGGCAACAGCAAGGGCTAAAAAACAAACTTGCTGGATAAATGAATGAAGGAAGGGAGGGAAGAAGGAAGGAAGGAAGGAATTAATGTGATGGGTGCAGATTTAAAAGAAAGAACACTAAGTGTAACTATTCAGGGTTCAGAGAGAGCAAGCCAAAAGACAGAGTTTTCTTTTTTTGAGACTCAAGTTTTGAATCAAATCCCAGAACTCAGATTCCAGAAGAGACGACAAAAATAATTATCTTTAAAATTCACATTGACTAGTGTGACTTTTCTTTGGAAATTTTTGGTATATAAGTTTGAGAATGGCAGCTGGGAGGGAAGATTTTTTATTTTTTCTAATAAAATAGTACAGAGTATTTCAATTATCCTTGGGAAAAGGGCTGTCTGTTTTTCCCTCTTCAGCCTTTCACTGAACTCTGCCTGCCTTGTGAGGAACTATGGGAAAGAACAAGACGCATCTGCTTCTTTCTTTTTCTCTAATAAAGTTTGTCATTAACTGAAAACTAAAATGCTGCCCTTCCCCTGCATGATTAATGCCCAGCTCCCCTCTCCAAGTTTGGGACTCTGAGCCACCCGTGAAGAATGGAGCCCCACTGCCTTCCTTACCCCTGGGGAATGCCACACACAACACATGTACAACCCAACATACACTGTGCACATGTGTGCAAGCGCACACCACACACGCTCACAGCCATGCCAATCTGCTCAACTGTGGGCCAACATGCTCAGCTAAGAGAGAGGGAATTTGGCCTCTCTGCCTCTTCTGGGGACTTCCGGGTTGTTGTTGTTGTTTAGGGTTTTTGTTTTTGTGTTTAGTGTCTTGTTTTGTCTTATTTTGCAACCTGCTCGTAGCAACAGTGAAGATCAAAGTTACCCTTTCTCTTCTTTGGGGAACCCAGCAAAATACAGAACAGGGCAGAGCTAGCTATCTTGGATAAGGGTGACATTCTAGCCTGCTGGAAAGGACATGAAGAAATGGGCTGTTCCAGCCTCTTGTTCCATCTTCTTTCTGAAGCACAGGTAGCATCCCCGGCACACTCCATGAGGATGGGGATCCTTGTCCATTTCACTTACTGATGTGCCCTAGGTCTTTACAAGTGTGCCTGATACTTAATAGGTGCTCAAGAAAGACATTTTGAAATAATGAATGATTCTGGATAGATTTTAGAAAGCATCAACTTTCCTCACATATGCTGCCTGGAACATTCCACCATTTCTGCCCCTTCCCAAGGCACAGTGCCATGTGCACCTCAAGGGCCAGCACACTCTCACTTCCTCTTCCCCATTTTGCGTAGTTTCCACCCCAGGTGTAGGGATTACTCCCCCTTCCCAGCCCTCATAGCACTTTACCCATTCTGCTTTTCTTAAACAAATGGGCACGCTGAGTTACAATCATGTACTTAAACTTTTTGTCCTCCAATGGTAAAAAGGTTTTCCTAATTAGACATTCCATATGTTCATTTCCATGTCCTTAACATCTACTAAAATTATTGTCAGTCACTACAGCACAGTAACTGAAATGCTCTGGAGCCAGGCTACCTATTTGCTAACCAGGAGTCGCTGGTCAATTTCTAACTTCATTCTTTGTTTCCTTTTTCTGTTACCTGGTGATACTAATGGTATCTATCACATAGTACTTGTCAGGGCTTTAATGAATTAATACATATAAAGCTCTTAGGACTCTGCTTTGGGCAAATTAAGCACTCAATAAATGTGCACTTTTATTTTTTATTTAAAGTGGGGCTTATAGTTGACAATTGTTCTAATTTTTTTTTCTTAAATGGATGGCCCCATCTTCATTTGTTTAGTATTCAAGCAATCTCTCCCCACCAGTAATCCTTGATTTCTGTGACATCATCTCACCCTTAATCAGCAGGCCTTTTTGATAAAGCCAGTCTGGGTTAGACTTTCCGTCACTCATCAGAGAAAGAATCCTACCTTTACAAAGCTGATAAACATCTGTTGGACTGAAAAGTTAATTGCTGAAAATCTTCTCTGCATTTTTGGGGGTGGGGGGAGGAAGCTAAATCTAGCGTTAACAGTGTTGTCCAAATAGATTCATGCAACTAATTAGTCTTGCCCACCAGGTCAGGCTCACTTCTATAAGCCTTCAGCCACGTAGCACCTGATCTGTATTTTGCCAAACATTCATTCCCATGAACACAAAACACATTCATACCCATGAAATTTCTTGGCCTGTCCAATCAGGAGGGGCAGGTATTGTCAACTTTGAGTCACTTTGAGTTTAGAGATTAACAGTTTAGAGATTTAGAGTTAGTTTAGTTTAGTTTAGAGATTTAGAGTTTGATAGCTAGCAGAAAAAAATAATTAACATTACTAAGTAGTAGGCTATAATGAGCTTAATAGAAATTCTAAATAAAATGGCCAAATGTTCACAGACATTTGGGGAAAGTCAGGATAAATCAAAATGAAACAAGATATTTTTAAGATTTTACTCTAGGATTTACAGAGTCATTAACATGGCATTTGCGACCAGGGACTGTAAAGTACAAATGACTGTAAGATAGTTGGACCACAGAACATTTTCTTCCAAAACCCTCTTTTGCATTCTGGTGTTCCTAGGATCACAGTTTGGGAAATGGTATTCCTAAGACATATCTTGGAGCCAACCATAAACCTTTAGTATTTTTGTTCCTGCTTCCCCCTTTTTTAAAGTTTTTTTTATTATTTTATCCAGCCTATTAAATTTCATAGTTTTCATATAAACACTCCACAAATGGTGTCCATATGAGTAATACAGCCTCTGATTCATTTGGGGGAATAACGGCTATCTTCCCGGGTGGGATAATATCTTTCCCAGGTGGGATAATATCTTTCATCTGTAGAATGTGAAAGACTCTATGGTGTGTGGGAACACTGACATGATCCAGTCCCATCCACATTGATGTAAAAGTTGGGTATCCATCCTTTCTGATGGAGGCATAATATTCCATTGTATATATGGACCACATCTTCCTTATCCATTCGTCTGTCGAAGTGCATCTTGGCTCTTTCCATGGTTTGGCGATTGTGGCCATTGCTGCTATGAACATTGGGGTACAGATGGCCCTTCTTTTCACTACATCTGTATCTTTAATTAATCTATTAATTTGTAAAAGTATATAAAATTTGGAAAATAATTTAAGAATATCTTAAGCAACTGGAAAGCCAAAGTATTTCTTGTGGTTCAAGAAAGAGCCACAGACATAACCCCAAGATTCACACTCCCCCCATGTGCCATTCATTGTATGCTTAAGGACATAATGTAAGTGGGAGAAGCTTGTGTCATTAGAAAGACTCAGGGATATGATTGTCATATGAAAAGGCACAAAAGTCTTTATTTTTTTTGGTATTTTATATCAATATATATTATATTTTTGTATATATATATTGTTTACATATTTATAATATATAATACATATATATAGTTGTCATTCTTAGATTTGAAATAGTTTCTCTGTTTCTAGTGCCAATATAAATTTCTCTGTTTCTAGTGCCAATATAAATGACATTGAGTTTATAAATCAAAATTCCAATTGTTCATTGATGGTATATAGGAAAGTGATTGACTTTTTTACATTTACCTGTACTTGGTATAATTATTTCTTAGTTCGAAGAGTTTTTCTCATGGACTCTTTGGGATTTTCTATATAAACCATAATACCAGCTTCAGACAAAGACAGTTTTATTTCTTCCTTCCTAATTGCATGCCTCTTATTTCCTTTCCTTGCCTCATTGCATTAGCTAGGACTTCTAGTACAATGTTAAGCAGGGTTGAAGAGGGTTGGTTAGAAGGGACATCCTTGCCTTCTTTTTAATATTACAGGAAAAAACCTGTTAAGCATTAATGTGATGTTACCTGTAGGTTTTCTCTACATGTGCATCAAGTCATGGAAGTTTCCCTCCATCCTATTTTACTGAGAGATTTGTCATGATATTTGTCTATAGTTTTGCTTCTTATACTATCTTTGCCTGGTTTTGGTATTAGGATAATGCTGATCGCATGAAAAGTGATAAGAAATGTTCTCACTAATTCTATTTTTCTGGACAAGATTGTTTAAAAAAAATAGCATAATTCCTTCCTTAGTGTTTGGTAGATTTCACCAAAGAACCATTTCGTGCTTTCTGTTTTGGAAGGTCATTCATTTCTTTCATTCTGTTTTTTGTTGTTGTTTTTGATTTTGCTTTTTATTACCATCATCCATTTCACTACCACCCCCCCAACTCTGGCAACTACCAATCTGTTCTCTGTATTTATGGGTGTGGGTTTTGTTTTGTTAGATTCCACATATAAGTGAGATTATACAGTATTTGTCTCTCTCTGTCTGACTTATTTCAGTCATTTCACTTAGCATAATGCCCTCAAGGTCCATGCATGTTGTTGTAAGTAGCAGGATTTCCTTCTTTTATAAAGATAGATATATATATATCTATCTTTATAAATATATATATTTATATTATATATTATGTTATAATATATATATCCATTTTCTTTATCCATTCCTTCATCTATCAATGAACACTTAAGTGTTTCCATATCTTTGCTATTATAAATAATGCAGCAATAAACATGGAGGAGCAGATATCTTTTTGAGACAGTGATTTCATTTCCTTTGGATAAATACCCCAAAGTGGAATTAATGGATCATATGGTAGTTGTAGCTTTAATTTTCTGAGGAGCTTCCATACTATCTTCCACAATGGCTGCACCATTTTACATTCCTACCAAGAGTGCACAATGGTTTCCTTTTCTCCACATCCTTACGAACACTTGTTATTTCTTGTTTTTGTCTTTGTTTCTGATACTAGCCATTCTAACAGGTGTGAGATGATATCTCATTGTGTTTTTTATTTGCATTTTTCTGCATTTCCCATTGGTCATTACAGATTCAATTTCTTTAATAGAAATAGGCCTATTCAGGTTATCTACTTTTCCTTGTGTGAGTTTTGGTGGTTTTGTATCATTCAACGAATTGGTCGATTTCATCTCATTTATCACATTTGTGGACATAAGAGTTCTTAATAATAGACTTTCATTACCCTCTTCATGTCCATGGAATCAGTAGTGTTGGCCTCTCTTCCATTTCTGATATTAGTCATTTGGGTCTTCTCTTTTTTCTCTTAATAGCCTGGCTAGATATTTATCGATTTTATTGATATTTGCAAAGAACTAGTTTTTGTTTTCATTGCTTTCCCCCACTGATTTCCTTATTTTAATTTCACTGGCTTCTGCTCTAAGTTTTTTTCCTTCTCTTCTTACTTTAGGTTATATTTATTCTTTTGCTAGTTTCCCAAGGTGGAAGCTTTGGTTATTGATTTTGATCTTTCTTCTTTTCTAGTATGTGCCTTCAATGCTATAAATTTCCCTTCAACCACTGTTTTTCCTGCCTCCCACACATTTTGATAAGTTGCATTTTCATTTTCATTTGGTTCAAGATATTTTAAAATTTCTGTTGACAGTTCTTTGAACCATGTGCTATTTAGAAGTGTATTGTTTAATTTCCAAATATTTTATTTTTTTTCTGGCTAGCTTTCTGTTATTGATTTCCAATTTGATTCCATTGTGGTCTGAGAGACTACTTTCTATTATTTCTATTTTCTTAAATATATGACAGTATGTTTTATGGCCCAGAATGTGGTTTATCTTGGTAAATCTTCAATGTATGCTTGAGAAAAATATGTCTTTTGCTGTTGTTGGATGAAATATTTTATAAATGCCAGCTAGATTCAGTTGACTGAGGGTTCTGTTCTGTTTATATATATTCATAAATAGTTGACCTCCAGATCTTTCAATTATTGTTAGAGGGGTGTTGAAATCTCCATGTGTCATTCATAATTATGATTCAGAAATTCATAATAATGAATTTTTCTATTTCTTTTCAGTCTATCAGATTTTGTCACATGTATTTTAACTCTCTGTTGTTAGACACATTCACAATAAGGACTGTTATGTCTTCTGGGAGACTTAACCCTTTATAATGATAATGCCTCTCTTTATCCCAGATAATTTTCTTTGCTCTGAAGTTTGCTTTGTGTGAAATTAATATAGCTACTTCAACTTTGATTAGATTTAACATAGTACATTTTTCTCCATCTCTTTACTTTTAATATAACACTATCTTCATATTTAAAGTTGGTTACTTGTAGACAACGTATAGTTGGTACTTATTTTTCTTCCAACCCACTTTCACCATCTTTTAATTGGTATTTTTAGATCATTCACATTTAAATTGACCATTGATGTAGTTGGCTTAATATCTACCATACTTGTAACTAGTTTCAATCTATTATTCTTGTTATTTGTTTCTTTTCTCATCTTCGACTTTCTTTCTTCTCTGATTTTCATTGAACATCTTATATGATTCCATTTTCTGTCATCTTTTCACATTAACTATAAATTTTTAAAATTTTAGTGATTTCATTAGAATTTTCAATATAAATTTACAACTAATCCAAGTCCACTTTCAAATAACACTTTACTACTTCATGGCTAATATAGGTACTTTGTAAAAGAATCTTCCCTTTTCCTCCCTCCCATTTCTTATAACATTGTTGCCAACATTTCACTTATCCATATTAGACTGTTATTGAATACACTGTTGCTACTGTTGTGAACAAACTGCCACCTGTTATATTAATTTAAAATAAGAAAAAGTAAAAACTTAATTTTGCTTCATTTATTTCTTTTCTGGCACTTTTTCTTTAATTAGGCAGATCTGAGTTTCTATCCTATATCATTTTCCTTTTCTCTAAAGAACTATCTTAACATTTCTTTCAAGGCAAGATGTTTTCCTCCTGCTCCCCCTTTTTTTTTTGGTCTGAGAATGTCTTCAGTTATTCTTTACTTTTGAAGGATAATTTTTCAGGCTACAGAATTCTGGGTTGTGGGGTTTTTTTTGTTTTTTTTTGTTTTTTTTCCTTTCAACACCTTAAATATCTTACTCCACTCTTCTCTTATTTGTATGGATTCTGTAATTGTTAACCGTGTAAAATATCCCCATCTTCTTGCTTCTTTAAGGATTTTCCTTTTTTTTTTTTTTAATTTTCTGCTGTTTGAATATGATATGCCTGGTTGTAGCTTTTGTAGTATTTACCCTTTTGGTATTGTCTAAGCTTTCTGGATCTGATGTTTTATTGTCTGTCACTAATTTTAGAAAATTCTCAGCCATTATTACTTTGAATTTTCTTCTGCTCCTTTTTTACTCACTTCCTCTCTGGTATTCCCATTATGGACATGTTACATCTTTGGTAATTGTCCCACAGTTTTTGGACATCCTGTTCCTTTTTATTTTCATTCATTTTCTCTTTGTGAAGTTTTCACAAATGTATCTTCAATTTTACCATTTCTTTTCTCAGCTGTGTCCAGTCTATAGATGACTCCTTCAAAGGCACTCTTAATTTGCGTTACAGGGTTTTTGAATTATCACACTTCCTTTTGATTTCTTCTTATGGTTTCCATATTTCTGCTTACTTACATTACCCAGCTGTTCTGTAGTATACCTTTTCCATCAGAACCACAGAGTATTAATCAACGTTATTTTAAGTTCCTTGTCTGGTAATTCTATATCTCAGCCATAGTGAGTCTGGTTCCAGTGATTGTTTGTCTCTTAAAACTGTGTTTTGCATCTTAGTATGCCTTATCATTTCTTGTTAAAAGTCAGAAGTGATATACTGAGTTAAAGAAACTGAGGTAAATAAGCTTTAGGGTGAATTTTTATGTTTATCATAAAATTTTTATGTTTTATGTTTATCTGAATCTACACCGCATCTTCTGTTTGCTGTAGCTGTAGATGTCAGAGGCTAAAATTGCTGCTAGTATCCTTGTCTTTAACTCCCTAATGCCTTTGAGTTTCCTGAGAGACTTCTTAAATAAAGTATGAGCCTTGAATTTCTTTTACTTGTAAAGCAGTCTTATATAGGAGCCTAACTGACATGGTGGTAAAGGGGGTAGGATAGCATTCTACAATCTTGTAATTAATTTTCTTTGTTTTAGTGAGCCTGTGTCCTGGGCTGTGACCTCCAAAAGAGCTGCACATGGACATTTCCATTCTCCTATGTTGAAAGCAAGAGGGACCTGGAGTTGGGTATATTGCTTCTTTGGGGTCAGTTAGTTTCTGGTAAACCCATGTCATTAGGCTCTGGTGAAATAATTTCTTCCCTTTTTCTTCTTTTTAACTTACTCCTTCCTTCCTTCCTTCCTTCCTTCCTTCCTTCCTTCCTTCCTTCTTTCCTTCCTTCCTATATTTTTTCTTTCTCTCTTTATTTCTTATTGAGGTATAATTATATTGAAGTATAATATAATTAAACACTCTATTTGTTTCAGGAGAGCAACATAATGACTTGATATTTGTATATTTTGTCAAATGATGACCACAATAAATCTAGTTAACAGTCCATCACCATACATAGTGCCTTCTATGGTCATCATTCATGGTGGTACAAAATAGTTTATTTTTAGGGAAGGTCTTTGTTAAGAAGAATGGAATATTCTGGGAGTATTTAAAAAATGGTTTCCTCTTCACTCCCTTTGTCCCTACCAGAAACCCAAGGACACTTTTCTCCAAAGCCTGTGGGACTCCTGAAGGTAAAGCTCACAAAAGTGAATGGTCTCCCACCCTCACCCTAAGACTTTGTCTTTCAAACTAGCATATGCTGAGCCTCTGGAAATTTAAATTGTACTTTAAGTGCTCCTACTAGAACTATCTCCAGTAGCAGCTTCTGCTCCTGGGCTTCTGCTCTCAGTAAACTATGATTCCCTGTAATCGCCTCTTTCTCCAGCTTTCAGTGCAGTGGTTTAGCCTATAACCACAATCCTCGGATGACCCAAGAAGAATTGCTGATTTTTACCGTAGAAGGTTATTTTCTTGTTGTGAGCATGGGAGTAACAACTTCCATGTTCTAACATGTCAGACTTGAAGCCAGAACTCAATTTCACATGCTTTGAAGGAAAAAATAAATACTACCGACACTTCCCACACTTCATTTGCTGTCTATATGGATTAACTTTTGTTCCACTAGAAATTCCCACTCCATCTCTAATTAACAAAGAAAATCTTACTGTTCAATCAAGGCCCACCTCAAGTGTTCTTCCACTAATGCAAGTGGAGTCTCTTGGTGAAACATTTCTGTGGTACTTTATTCCCTACACCATCCACCTGACCCAATCTTTTATTTTGCTTTGACTTTTTCCAATCATTTGAGGACCTGAACTTTTTCAAGAGAGACCATGGAAAAACCCTTGGGAGAACTAAAACAACCTGAGAGTTGATATCATTTCCTGCTCCTTGAGAGTCTCCTGAGGCCTTGCAGAATGATTTCAGGGACAATAGATTCCATGGATGCTGACTGTGTTGGGCACGCCCTCTCAGCCTCCAAATTTCAAGCTTTCACTCACCTGTAAGGTGACTTTGTAAGAAATAGAAAAAGGCAGGCATTCCTCCCCTAAGAGCTTGAGTTCCATCTCTCATACACTAGCATAGTGATTTTGTGGGAGCAAGTTACTTTACTACCATCTGCAAGGAAATCTTGTAACACATACACATCTATGCTCTTACACTGTGAATGGAGCCCTTTTAGGTATGCAGGAATAGCAGGCTCATTCAAACTGAGAGGCCCTGACACTAATTTCTTAAAGCATTTATAAGTGATTTTTCAGTCAGAACCATAAAATAGCAGGTATCTGAACCTCTTATATTAGATTTAAATGCTAACATTTATTTCTTTAAATCTTCTCTATGTCCATGTAAATCTTCCCTCTGTTCATTCAATTCTCATCTCTTCTTCAAAACAGTGCCTAAGTCCTACCTTCTCTAAGATAATTTCAGGGACTCCTACAACCCCCAGTGATCTCCCAGATCTCTTAAATTCTACACCACTGATCTATCCCATGGAGTTCATTATATATTATCTTATCTTGTTCACTGTTATCTCAGAAATGTTAACTTTTCCATCTAAGGAGGCTGGATGCCCTGAGCACAGAGACAATGCCTTTATCTTTTCTTCTATTCCCCATTGCCTTTATTTGGGAGCACTGAGTGGTCTTTTTGTAAACACATTCTGGTTGGATGATACTATCTCCAGGAGACAAATGGACTATAGATTGTCTTAAACGTTTATTGCCTCAACCCTTGATGGCTGACTTCTGGAATCTCAGCAATATATAATTCTCTCCATTTTCTCTTTACTAATTTTGGGCCTGGAAAAAGACAAAAGCCAATTGGAAACAAAGAAATACCACCCTTGCTTGAAAATGTGAATGAATCTTCCAGAAAATATAAAAATAACTTCCAGAAAATATAAAAATAATAAAAATACAAATAAATAAATAAATAAACTTACATTTTTTTGGTAAGTTTTAGTTGTTTTATTTCAAGGCTGTCTCTCACACCATGTGCCTTCTTAGACATCCAGAAAGCAGTGTTTCTAAAATATATGCTTTTTGGGCACCTGGCTAGCTCTGTTGGTTAAGCATCTACCCTTGGCTCAGGTCATGATCCCAGGGTCCTGGGATCCAGTCCTGCATTGGGCCCTCTGCTCAACAAGGAGCCTGCTTCTCCCTCACCCTCTGCCTGCCACTCTCCCTGTATATGCTGCCTCTGTCAAGTAAATAAATAAAATCCTTAAGAAAATAAAATCCTTAAGAAAATAAAGTAAAATAAAATAAAATATGTGCTTTCTATCAATAAATCCGCCAGTCCTTCAGAATTGCTGAGCCCTGCTATACTAGGCCCTGAGAAAGACTATATGCAAGAAATAAAACTGAGCTGAATGTATTGTCTACCCTCAGCAAGGCTCCAAGTCTGGTTGGTGAGTAAAGTCAGGCTCACAGAGTACAGTGCATACAGGAGAGTGAACATGATTGAAGTGCTGTGCAAGGGCTCGGAGGACAAGAAACAGGGGAGCTAGAACAGGCAGAGGGAGCTGGGCTTGGACCTGGGTTAGAGACCCAGAAGAGGACTTGGAAAGCAGCAAAGAAAGGTTGTTACATTTGGCATGGAAAAGACACCAAAAAGCCAAGACACAGAAAAGGGGAGTGGGGGATATGTGCTTGAATCCAATAGAGGATACATTTATAGTAGCACTGGGAAATTAAAAGAGCTGCAGGAAGGGGTCAAATTTGCAGAGGGCTTCTTACAGAACCTATGTATTAGTCACAATATTTTTTTATCTGAACCCCAACTTAAATTTGTTTAAGAAAAAAAGAGAGAGAGAGAGAGAGAGAAGAAAAAAGGAAAAGGAAACAGGAAAAGGAAGGAAGGGAGGGAAGAAGGAAAGGAGGGAGGGAGACAATAAAGTAACTTATTAGTGTCTATATCTTCAGATCCCTGGATCCAGGTGTTCACAGGTAATGTCATCAGAAATATCCTTCTGCAATTTTAACTGTATTCTCCTCTATAATAAATTCATCTCTACATGGTGGCAAATGGTTACCAGCACTCCACATTTCCATTTTATCAACTCAGCAGTCACAACGGAAAGGAAGCTTCTCCTTTGTAATGACCCTAGCAAATTATTCCATGAGTGTCTCCATGACACATAGATTTGTACCATGGGTCAGTCTCTTCACCAGTTACTGCAGCCAGAGGGATGTAGTGCTTTGCTTGGCCTGCTCTCAGTCTGCACTCCTAGACCCCAGGAGGGAGCCTGCTGTGCCCAGACCACTTAAATTGTGCGTCAGGAAAGAGACGAGATGGTTCTCCAAAGAAAACTAGGAAGCCATTATGTAAAAGGAAATGGGTGCAGGGCAGGAAACTCTAAAGGAAAGCAACCTTAGAAAACTGAGCAGAGGGCAGCTTATGAAGTAGACATCAGTAAACAATAGCTAGAATTCAGTGGAAGCAAATCAGAGATAATGGGGAGGAGAACAAGCTGGACAGGACCACACAAGAGACTTTGAAGCATGGAGTCAGGCAGACTCCATCTAGCAATGCAAGATGAACCCCAGTACTCTGAGATCAATGGACTTTGCTTTTCTCTTCTTCTTCTGAGTGCTGTCTTATCATAGTCACTAGCCATACATGGCTACTTAAATTAAAATTAATTAAAATTAAATAAAATTAAAAATTCAGTTCTCACTTGCACTATCCACATTTTAAGTGCTCAATAACCACATGTTACTAAGAGCTACCATATGATAAAGCACAGAATAGAGTATTTTCAGCACTGCAGAAAGTTCTATTAGGTAGCACTGGATTAAACTATCTCTTCCATCATTTCATTTAATTTTCCCAAGAAACATATATGCTCAGATATCACACTTTTCTGTTGCTGTTCAATTTAAAATAATGAGAAAATGAGAGTAGAATTATTCTGTTAATGATAGAGCCAATATAGAATCTCCAACAAGAGGCTTAAGCTCAAACCTGAAATTCAATTAAAAATGTTGATTATCTATCCATTGCTCCACCTAGCCCCCTGCGTGCTCTCTTTTTTCTTTTTCTCTAAGCATGTCTTGTCAAGTTGGAAAATAAGTTGTGATTATCGGAAGCCAGTCAGGTTGATTAACAGACACCAATTAAGTATCTACTGAAAGGAGAGAAGAATACGTTGTTTAATTCTGGCTTTGGAGCTCCATGGCCCTCGGCTGGTATTATGCAGAGCTCCAGCAGGGTTTTAGGAAACAATTCTCCAATTGCTTCTGTCAGTGACCCATCATGCACCCTGGATGGCCCTGAGAGCATGCTGGGAAACCTAGAGTTCTGGGACTGAGTCTTCCTGTACCTGAGAACAAATATTTACAATGGCCACATCCCCAGATGGCACCATTGGTTTCCTATCTTAAGGGAAATGTTGTGCTACATAAAGGACATCCTTCAGGTTTTATAAATGTAGTGGAGAGGATTTTGGAGTGAGTCTGAGTGTCTAGCAGGAGAGAAAAAGAGGGCAATGGGATGGCAACCATCATTTACTGAGCTCCTGCTATGGGCAGACTCTATGCCAGAGACATGACAACCAAGGTCTTCAATCTAAGTACCAGATACATGTGGGGATTATGTAGGGATGTCAGGAAGGGGTTATGCTCAATGGTACTGACAACAAAACTGAGGCTAAGCGAGGTCAAGCAATTGTACAAACATTTCAAATTTATCATTAAGTGACATAGGTGGGATATAAACCCATCATTGGCTGATAACACTTTCAAGTTCTTCACCACCTTGCACTCCTGCAGTATTTGCTGTAAGATGATCAAGCCTGGCCCTTTGGTTAGGACCACTTCCTCCATTTACTCAGAAGTCCACACAGACTCCAGTTGGTAAGTCCTAGGATACTGGGCAATGCACAGATTGGAGATTTGTTACCTTTGCCTGGGGTATATAGGTAAGGATCTTGGCCCAGTTCTTGTTCCCATGTCTTCATTGAGTCATTTTCTTCCAGCAACCAGTTATGGAGAACCTATTACGCATCAGGTGCTGGGGATAGAACTGAATAAATAAATCATGGACTCTGTTCATGATATCTTGTGCTATATAGATATTTCAGTCAACTATTACAAAGCAGGAAGGCAGGTGTAATGATAGAAGGAAACACGGGATTCTGTGCAGCAGTGTCCCAAAGGTGGAAGGATCAGGGAGGAGAAGGGAGAGGGAGGAGCAGCTGGAGCAGGCAATGGAGGGATGAAATTAAAAATAATAATAGACTTGAGGCACCTGGGTGGCTCAGTCGGCTAAGCACCCAACTCTTGGTTTCAGCTCCTTTCTTTACTGCATTTCCATTATCTTGGCTTTTTCCTACCATTATTCTATACCATTTATCAAAATTTTGTTTGAATCTATTTTACTTAGTATTTTGTAATTTAGTTTTCATTTCTGAAATAATCTTAATTGTTTTTTGCCCCCCCC
This sequence comes from Mellivora capensis, assembly GCA_004024625.1. Taxonomy (NCBI): domain Eukaryota; kingdom Metazoa; phylum Chordata; class Mammalia; order Carnivora; family Mustelidae; genus Mellivora; species Mellivora capensis. The sequence continues at coordinate 94,662 of PISX010004886.1, read as the reverse complement.
CCCTTTTTTTGGTTCAACAAACTATCCTTTCATTTTTTCCCCTGTTTTTTAAAATCTCTTTCCATTTTTTGTTTTTTGAATTTCTGATTCAAGGTGATTTGTTATATTCCCAAATGCTTACCTATGTATATTTGACTTAATTTTGCAATGTTTTCTATAGGGTTTTTTCTTCATGACTTTTTTTTCTTTTTCTTTTCTTTTCTTTCTTTTTCTTTTCTTTTTTTGAGGACAATTTTCATCAACTGAAATTTGTTGACTTTTGTTTCCTGATTTTTTAAAATAGCCTTGAATAGACTTTTTAAATGTCTTCCCTTGATTTTCAAAGATTTTTTTTTTAATTTAGAACATTTCTAATTCAGCATTGCCCTCTTCTGCAGTATAGCAAAGTCCAATTCCTTAGTAGAGTGTGTGTGTGTGTGTGTGTGTGTGTGTGTGTGTGTAAACATGATGTGGGGATATGTTCTGTGTCCACTATTCATTGGGTTTTTGCTTGTTTGTTGTCTGGAACAACCTTAAAATTTTCCATTTGGCTTCTTTTCTCTTTCACCATTCAGTTGTCAAGGGGGTCCTCTCCCTTCCTTTTTGCATCTTCTCCCTGAAGTCATGCCTTTCAAAAACTAGCATTTCAAGTCAGGTGCACTTTTAAGCACCTTTTTTTGACATCAATAATCAGATCTATCAATAAATATTTTTATTTTCACACATAAGGCGAACTTTGTCTTTCTGGCTGTGGTTTTAGAACAATTTATATCCAGCCTTAGTTCCCATCTTCTTTTTTTCTTATAGTTTTTCTCAAATTGCCTTTGCTTATCATAAACAGATTATGGTGAGAGTCTGAGTGAGAGCTCACTGAAATTTGGTAATTTTTACTTTTGTAATTATCCTGAAGTTTACTAATTATCTGTGTGCTAGTTATACTGAGATTGTGAGTTTTGTGTAGTTTTATTTGTTCTTCTTCTTGTTCTGTATTATTTTTACAGGTTATATGGCTTGTGTAGCTCTAGGTAGCAGCTATTATTTTCAACTACCCAGAAGCTCCCCGTGTAATATTGTACAAGAACACTACAATTTTATTATCTAAGACAAAAATTTTGAGGCAGTTTGAGCAGTATACCCCAAATCATGCAGCTGGCAACTGACAGAAGCTGAGAACAATAGAGTGTAGTGATATGAGCCCAAACTGTAGGATAAAATAAATCTGATTTTAAGTACTGGTGTTCTAGCTGTGTGATCATCTACAATTTATTTAACTGCTCTAAACCATCCATACCCACATTAAACAAATGGAGATTATAGTACTTACTCCTTGGTTCTTCAGTGCAAACTAAAAGAGACAACTTTTTAAAGTTTCGAATATAATACAACTCAATAGATATAAATGAAAGTCTCTCTTCCCCAAAATGTTCTCTTTACAAGTTTTTTTTCCCAGAGTTCTACAATATCCTCTGCCAGTCCTGTCAGAAAGAATTTTGACTAACCCAATCTTGACTTGCTCCAGGGAAGAGTTAAGTTCAACCTAGCATGTGAGTATGAAACATGGCTCTCATATTTTTAAAACATCAAAAGTAATATGTCAGATTCAGAAGGGAATTTCAGAATGGTCTACTCTCCCATTGGATGCTTCAACTGCTCCAAAAGATCCCAGCAATTGATTATTCATTTCATTTTTTCATTTTGTGGATCTCCAATTGCAAATAAAAATAATCATTATTTCCTAAACAGCCTATCTTTTCTTATGTTAAACTGACATCTTCCTCCCTTCAACCTCCATTCACTGGATCCAGTCTCGTCAACTAAAAGTCATTACAATAATTTTACTTCTCAGTGATCCAAGGACCTCAAAAATAGATATGGATCACTAGTGGTGTTATTTGAAACCAAGCACTCCATTAAGTCTTTCTCCCAAGACTGTGAAACCTTCATTGTTTTAGTGATTGGTTCTGCTCTATTTGCAGAAATAAGTGGGCTTCTGCATGATTGTCCCTGGGATAGATTATAGGATGAAGATGTTTTCCCCTGTTTACTAAGTGTACCAGACCCCTCTAAGAAATGCCCACTTTGGATCTTCTCTGGAATCCTGACCTTCCATATGGCACAGCATCTGTGGCAGTGGTTTCTTTTTATGGATGCTAGAGTGCATTATCTAGTTACAGGATATAGACGTGTGCCCAGCAGGGCTCAGGACCAGTAATGAATGCTATTATTTTTTATTTTTCTCTAATGTTTTCTCTTATTAGACTTTTTTTGGGATAGGTTTTTTCACTCTTGCTCTCATTCTCCCCATCTCTGGCAGCATTTTATTCTATTTGATTGAGTAGGTCAGTTATATAAACTTATGAGTTGCACAGAAACATGACACAAATATAAAGGCAGTTTTCATCAAGCAACTTTTAGAATGGCCCCAAGTTTTAGATATAGTTACAAGTGGATATCATGGAACCCCACTATAGTAGTAAACATAGTAGTAAACATGACTATGTGACTAAAAATAGCAGAATATTGTCTAGTTGAGTTGTTACTTGTGGACCTCCCTTACCCATCATGATTTCACCACTTCACCACTTCCGGACCCATGTCATACTTTCTTCATCTAGCCAAAACAATCACCAAACTCAAAGTATCTGATATTCTAACTTCCCCAAAACAGTGATTATCATTCACAAAACTGTGGTATTGATAATAGCAATAGTAATAATAATAATGATAGATCGGTTTTAGTGAGTACTGTGTGTCTACTGGGTTAAATGCTTTGTATTCATTATTTAATTTGATCACCACAAAAGTCCTGTAAATATTCAATAGACCATGCCTTTTCCTAAATTTACCTTAAAATATCTCTCTCTTCACCAAGCTTTTTGAAAGAGTCTCTACTTCATAACTTTCTTTTGCAGCTGATTGGTATTTGGCTCCTGCCCTCAGCATTCTGTTAAAAACTCATCACCAAGAATTATTTTATGGACCAATTATTATCCTGTTGGACCTTTCTTGAAGACTAATGTTGTTGACCACTGCCTTGTTTATGCAATTTTCTAACAAGTATTATTCTCCCCATTTTACAGATGAAGAAATCAAGGCTTCCATGTGTTGAATAATTTGCCCAAGGTCATACAACTAGCAAGTCAAAGAGCCAGGTTTTATAGAGAGTTCAAGTCCTTTGCCTCACTAGGCAATCCCATATCTCAAAATTTAAACTGCATACTTCCTTAACCACCTTTAGTCCAAAGATATTCACTTCATTTCTGAGGCTCTTCTTTAAGATTGAGGTTCCAGGATCCTAAACTAAAATTATGACTTTCTACTCACAACAGTCTTTAGGTAACCATACTTCCTTGAATGATGTTAATCTCTTCAAGTCCCTCAATCCTCTTTTCCCTGATCACACTGCTCTATTTTCCCTATTTACCCAGCACCAGATACAGAGTCAACCAGTCACTCTATTTCTGAATATTGCCCTCTGCTGAGAAAGGCTATCATTTCAGCAACATCTTCAGTGCTCTTACAATTAATATTCCCATCCATTCCCTTTATCTCTTTCCCTAAGTCCAACCCTCCACTTCTGCCCCTTTACTTTCAACAGATGATGAAGCCTTTTACTTCTTCAATATAATAGAGGCCACAGAAGTATGAAACAAGCATATTTTTCTCACTTCTTTCTCCAAAATTATTTTTATGCATCTTTTTCTTCCTACACCTACACCTCAAAATTAGCTGCATGTTAGAATCACATCAGAAAATTATAAAATTCCCAATACCCAAACAGAACTTTAGACCAAATGATCCAGCATCTCCTGGAGGTAGGATCTAGACATTGATATATTTTTAAAGCACCTCAGTGGATTCCCAATAAACAGTCAAATTTGTGGACCACTGCTTTAATTTCAAATATCCTTATAGGAATGTCCCAAACCAGCATGATTATAAGGGTCAATTGTGATGTTTATTATACATTGAGATCCCCTGATCCCTCTGGTGGATCTTCTAAATCTACTAATTTAGAAGTTCTGAACTGGGGACCAGGAACATTTTTCACAAATACTCACAGATAATTCTTGTTTATAGGGTAATTTAGGCAATGCCATTCCAAACTTTTCTGTATTTCCTCCCTGATATATTCATTCTCTATCAGCTTTTCATTTGAGCTCAAATATCTTTAAGTATTTTTCATTTTTGATCATCTTCTTTCTGCCATATATCTTCCTAAAATTACAAACATACCTCTCATCTCCTTTTATCATCAAAAGTCTTGACAGTGTCTCCCATTCAGTTTTCACCCGAAGATAATCTGGCTTCTATCCACACTGTTTTTCTAACTCAGGATTCCCAAGAATTACCCCAAAGGCTTTTCTGTTCTGTTTGTCTTTCAACTAAATTCACGTCCTTGTAGCATTTGCCATTAGCCATCCCCCTATTCCAGAAATACTATTCTCCCTTGAGTTTTCTCCTACTTCCTTGACCAGTCTTCCCCTGTCTTTTTTTAGTGATTCAGCCCTCTCTGTCCTCCCCATTAGTATTTTTTATAGAATTCTATTTTTTTCACTGTTCTTCTCAGCCACAGCCTCTTTGGGTGTTCTCATCCATTCTGTGGACTTCAAACCATAGCTATATATGGATTAGTTTCAAAGTTATATGTCCAAAAATGCAAAAAAAGAGGAGGACCAAGATGGCAGAGGAGTCAGAGATCTAAACCTCATCGGATCCCAGGAGTTCAGCTAGATAGTTATTAAACCATTCTGAACACCTATAAACTCAACAGGAGATCAAAGAGAAGAAGAGTAGCAATTCCAGGGACAGAAAAGCGATGACTTTCTAGAAGGTAGGATGTGCAAAGTGAATCCAAGGTGATATATATGAAGAGAAAACGAGGGGGGAGGGGAGAGCTCCAGCAAGCAGTAGAACAGCCAAACACAAAATAGGAACTTTTAAGAAGTCTGCTCCATGGAGGGACATTGCTCCAGAGGCTAACAAAGGGGTGGAACCCTCAGGGGGACAGTGTGATCTCAGGTTTCTTAGGGTCACAGAAAGACTGAGGGTGTCTGAGTGTGGCAGAGGTGCCAGGTATTGGAGTGGGGAAACCGGCTGCAGAGATGGAGCTGAGGGGCTCTAGCTCAGAGTTAACTTAAACCATGATCCAAGGCACAGTTGGACCACTACTATTCAAGCAGGGAGCCCACAAGTGGCAGACCCAGGGAGACTCACTTTCATCCCACAGGGGAGTGGCATGGGAGTACGGCAGGAAACTGTTGCATTTGGAGACTCCAAATGGGGCCATGTGCCGGAGATAGAAATGCTCAGTCACAGGCCGGGTGAGCTCAGAGAGCAGCCGGAGACCAGGGAGATGGGAGTGATTGAGTGCTTTTCTCTGAGGGCGCAATGAGGAGTGGCACGCCGAGCTTTTGTCTCCTCCTGGCTCGAGATTAAGAGGCCACCATTTTCATTCCCATCCTCCAGAGCTCTATGGAAAGTGTTCAAGGAACAAAAGCTCCAGAGCAAACCCAAGGAGATTACTTAGCCTGGCAGGGGCTGTGCAATTCCACCTCAGGTGAAGACATTTGAAAATCACCACAACAGGCCCCTCCCCCAGAAGATTAGCAAGAACATCCAGCCAAGACCAAGTTCATCTATCAATGAGAACCGGGGAACTCCAGAGGGGGGAGGAATGTAGCACATAGAATACATGGATTTTCCCCCATGATTCTTTAGTCTTTCAAAGTTAAATTTTTTAAATTTTTTATTCTATTTAAAAAAAATCTTTCCTCTTTCCTATTTTACCCTTTTTAAGCTATTTTATATTATCAATACCTTTTAAAAAATCTTCTTTAATTTTTATTGTTATAGTAATAGTCTATCCCTTCCTTGTATTTAACCTTTTTTTGTATACATATAAGTTTTTCTTTCATTAAAATTTTGGGATTTTTTTTTTCCTAAGAGAACATAATATACCCTAAATCTAATGTATGCCTTTGTTCTAGTCTCCAGCCTGATCACATTATTTCCTCTTTTCTTTTTTTCTTTCTTTTTTTAAACAACTTCTTATCCTAACAGTTCCTTTTTTAGAAGCTTTTTAAATTTTCATCCCTCCATTGTGTTTACCCTTTTTTTTAATGTGTGTGTGTGTATATATATATATATATATATATAAGTTTTTCTTTCTTTAAAGAAATTTTCTTTAAAATTTTTCTTAAAATTATGGGAGGCACTTTCTTCTAACAGACCAAAACATACGCAAAATCAAAATCAAGTGTGTGGCATGTGGCTTTGTTCTATTCACCAGTCTAACTAACTAACTAATTATATATAAATATATATATATATTTTTTTTCTTTTTTCCTCTTTCTTATCCCCTGGTTTCACATCTCTTCTGATTTAGTTAATGTATGTTTTTCTGGGTCGTTGCTACCCTTCTAGTATTTTGTTCTCTCATTCATCTATTCTTCTCTGGATGAAGAGACAATAGAAAAAGTCACCTCAAAAGCACAAAAGTAACAGGCCAGAAAGAAACAGAAACAATATACAATATACAGTCACCTTACAGACACTATACAGATAATATATACAATATACAGACAATGCACAATCACCTTACAGGCAATACAATGGCACTAAACTCATATCTTTCAATAGTTACCCTGAATGTAAATGGGCTAGATGCCCCAATCAAAAGACACAGGGTATCAGAATGGATTTAAAAAAAAAAAAAAAAAAAAAAAGGGATGCCTGGGTGGCTCAGTTGGTTAAGTGGCTGCTTTCGGCTCAGGTCATGATCCTAGCATCCTGGGATCGAGTCCCACATCGGGCTCCTTGCTCAGCAGGGAGCCTGCTTCTGCCTCTGCCTGCCACTCTCTGCCTGTGCTTGCTCGCTCTCTCTCTCTCTGACAAATAAATAAAATTTAAAAAAAATAAAAAATAAAAAAAAAAATAATAAAAAAAAAAAAAGACCCATCAATATGCTGTCTCCAAGAAATTAATTTTAGACCCAAAGACACCATCAGATTTAAAATGAGGGGGTAAAAAACAATTTACCATGCTAATGGACATCAAAAGAAAACTGGGGTGGCAATCCTTAAACCAGGTAAATTAGATTTTAAGCCAAAAAAAGTATAAGAAGAGATAAGGAAGGACATTATATCATACTTAAAGGGTCTATCCGACAAGAAGATCTAACAATTATAAGTATCTATGTCCCTAACATGGGAGCAGCCAGCTATATAAGCCAATTAGTAACAAAATCAAAGAAACACATCAACAATAATACAATAATAGTAGGGGACTTTAACATCCCCCTCACTGACATGGACAGATCATCTAAGCAAAAACCAACAAGGAAATAAAGGCCTTAAATGACACACTGGACCAGATGGACATCACAGATATATTCAGAACATTCCATCCCAAAACAACAGAATAAACATTCTTCTCTAGGGCACATGGAACAGTCTCCAGAATAGATCATATCCTGGGTCACAAATCAGGTCTCAAGCAGTTTCAAAAGATGGGATCATTTCCTGCATATTTTCAGACCACAATGCTTTGAAACTAGAACTCAACCATAAGAGGAAAGTTGGAAAGAACTCAAATACATGGAAGCTAAAGAGCATCTTACAGAATGAATGAATGAATTAATGAGTCACCCAGGAAATTAAAGAAGAATTTTAAAAATTCATGGAAACACATGAAAATGAAAACACAACTCTTCAAAATCTTTGGGATGCAGCAAAGGCGGTTCTGAGAGGAAAGTATATAGCACTATAAGCCTTTCTCAAGAAACAAGAAAGGTCTCAAGTACACAATATAACCCTACACCTACATAAGCTGGAGAAAGAATAGCAAAGAAAGCCTAAACCCAGCAGCAGAAGAGAAATAATAAAGATCAGAGCAGGAATCAATGAAATAGAAACCAAAAGAACTACTGTAGAACATATCAACAAAACCAGGAGATGGTTCTTTGAAAGACTCAATTAGATTGATAAACCTCTGGCCAGACTTATCAAAAAGAAAAAAGAAAGGACCTAAATTAATAAAATCATGAATGAAAGAGGAGAGATCACAACCAACACCAAAGAAATACAAATAATTATAAAAACATATTATGAGCAACTATATGCCAGCAAATTTGACAATCTGGAAGAAATGGATGCATTTCTAGAAACATATAAACTACCAAAACTGAACCAGGAAGATATAGAAAGCCTGAACAGGCCCATAACCAGTAACGAGAATGAAGGAGTCATCAAAAATTTCCCAAGAAGAGCAGGGCCAGACAGCTTCCCAGAGAATTCTACCAAACATGTAAAGAATTAATACCTATTCTCCTAAAACTGTTCCAAAAAAATAGGAATGGAAGAAAAACCTCCAAATTTATTTTATGAGGCCAGCATTAGCTTGATCCCCAAACCAAAGACCCCATCAAAAAGGAGAATTACAGCCAATATCCTTGATGAACACAGATGCAAAAATTCTCACCAAAATACTAGCCAATAGGATCCAACAGTACGTTAAAAGGATTATTCACCACGACCAAGTGGGATTTATTCCTAGGCTGCAAGGTTGGTTCAACTTCTGCAAATCAGCCAATATGATACAATACATTAATAAAGGAAAGAACAAGAAACATATGATACTCTCAATAGATGCTGGAAAAAAAAAAAAACATTTGACAAAGTATAGCATCCTTTCTTGATCAAAACTCTTCACACTGTAGGGATTAGAGGGCACATACCTCAGTATCACCAAAGCCATCTATGAAAAACCCACAGCAAATATCATTCTCAAAGAGGAAAACTGGGAGCTTTTCCTCTAAGGTCAGGAACATGGCAGGGCTGTCGACTATCACCACTGCTATTCAACATAGTACTAGAAATCCTAGTCTCAACAATCAGACAACAAAAAGAAATCAAAGACATCTGAATTGGCAAAGAAGAAGTCAAACTCTCACTCTTTGCACATGATCTGATACTTTATGTGGAAAACCCAAAAGGCACTGCTCCAAAACTGCTAAAACTCATACAGGAATTCAGTAAAGCATTAGGATATAAGATCAATGCACAGAAATCAGTTGCATTTGTAGACACCAACAACAAGAGAGAAGAAAGGGAAATTAAGGAGTTGATCCCATTTACAATTGCACCCAAACCATAAGATACCTTAGGAATAAATCTAAGAAAAGAGGCAAAGAATCTGTACTCAAAAACTATAAAGTATTCATTGAATAAATTGAGAAAGACACAAAGAAGTGGAAAAACGATCCACGCTCATGGATTGGAAGAACAAATATTGTGAAAATGTCTATGCTACCTAGAGCAATCTACACATTTAATCCAATCCCTATCAAAATACCATTAACTCTTTCCAAAGAAATGGAACAAATAATCCTAAAATTTATATGGAACCAGAAAAGACCCCGAAAAGCCAGAGGAATGTTGAAAAAGAAAACCAAAGTTGTCAGCATCACATTCCAGACTTTAAGCTCTATTACAAAGCTGTCATCATCAAGACAGTATGGTACTGACACAAAAACAGACTCACACAGCACCAGTGGTACAGAATAGAGAGCCCAGAAATGGAACCTCAACTCTATGGTTAACTAATCTTTGACAAAGCAGAAAAGAATGTCCATTGGGAAAAGAAAGCCTTTTCAACAAATGGTGTTGGGGAAATTGGACATCCCCATGCAGAAGAATGAAACTGAAACATCTCCTTACACCACACACAAAAATACACTCAAATGGGTGAAAGACCTCAATGTGAGACAGGAATCCATCAAAATCCTTGAGGAGAACACAGGCAGCAACCTCTTCAACCTCAGATGTCGCAGCAACTTCTTCCTAGGAACATTGCCAAAGACAAGGGAAACAAGGGCAAAAATGAACTACTGGGACTTGATCAATATCAAGATCAAAAGCTTTTGAACAGCAAAGGGAACAGTCAACAAAACAAAAGACAACTGATAGAATGGGAGAAGATATTTGCAAATGACATATTAGACAAAGGGCTAGTATCCAAAATGTATAAGGAACTTATCAAACTCAACACCCAAAGAACAAATAATCCAATCAAGAAATGGCAGTCATGAATAGAGATTTCTGCAAAGAAGACATTCAAATGGCCAAGAGACACATGAAAAAGTGCTCAACATCACTCAGTATCAGGGAGTTACAGATCAAAACCTCAGTGAGATACCACCTCACACCAGTCAGAATGGCTAAAATTAACCAGTCAGGAAACGACAGGTGTTGGCAAGGATGCAGAGAAAGGGGAACCCTCCTACACTGTTGGTGGGAATGCAAGTTGGTGCAGCCACTCTCAAAAACAGCATGGAGGTTCCCTAAAAAGTTGAAAATAGAGCTACCCTATGACCCAGAAAAGACACTACTAGGTATTTACCCTAAAGATACAAATGTAGTGATCTGAAGGGGCACATGCACTTGAATGTTTATAGCAACATACGTCCACAATAGCCAAACTATAGAAAGAGCCTAGATGTCCATCAACAGAAGAATGGATAAATTAGATGTGTGTGTGTAGGGGTGTGTGTGTGTGTGTGTGTGTGTGTGTATACACATATAAAATATATTTATATATGAATGAAATGGAACACCATGCAGCCATCAAAAAATGAAATCTTGTCATTTGCAACAATGTGGGTGGAACTAGAGGGTATTATGCTAAGTGAAATAAGCCAATAAAAGAAAGAAAACTATCATATGATCTCTCTGATACAAGGAATTTGAGAGGCAGGTCAGGGGGCCATGGGGGGAAGGGAGGGAAAAATGAAACAAGATGGGACCAGGGAAGGAGACAAACCATAAGAGACTCTCAATCTCTGGAAACAAACTGAGGGTGGCTGGAGGGGAGCGGGGGAGGGATAGGGTGGTGGGGTTATGGACACTGGGGAGGGTATGTGCTATGGTGAGTGCTGTGAGTTGTTAAGACTGATGATTCACAGACCTGTACCCCTAAAACAAATACTACATTTTATGTTAATAAAAAAAATTTAAAAAATTACATGTCCAGTTCTTAGCGCTACATCATTAAATTCAACAAGCCACCAATTCATCACACCCCAACATAAACTCAGTATCACTCTGCCTATATCATCTTCTGTCTTTGTTACTTCTGTTAATATCACCTTGCTTTGACTGACCCAGCTAGAATTCTTAGAATAATTCCTGGTGTTATTGATTGTATCTGAGTTTATATGAGCCCATATATTATTAAATCTCCTCACAGTGGCACCATACCAAACTGAGGAATGATCTCCCATGTACCTCACATGACCAATTTGCCCCAACCATATTTCCAGGTCTGTATTCTGACCTCCACCAATTTTCATGAGCTTCTCACCTCAGTGATCCAATGCCTCACTCTTACCTTTGGATCATCTTCCATGCTTGGCTTTTATAGACTGTTTCCATGGTGCTATTCTTGGCTATCCTCTTAGACTAAATTTCTCCCTTGGCTATGCTGTCTTAGTTGGCCCTGTGCAAATTTTTCTCAAAGTCCTACACTCCCCCAAGACCAACTTTCTTAAAACTGATGCCAAGGTAACCCTTTAGCCATATATGCCCTATCCATTAGAGCAGGAGCTTGTTAGATTATATTTATGAAACATTTCGCACATCTTTGTTCTTCTCTGTATTCCCTGATCAATCTTAACCCAGGATTTTATTCTTTCTGCCTGGAACTATTATAATAGTCTCTGCTAGTCTTTCCTTGTCTCCACACAGCCATCTGATTGCATTATTCTTCTGCTTAAAATCATTAACTGCTTCTTATTGCCTACAGATGAAAAAAAATATGAATTCCTTAGCTTGCCATACAAATCCATTGCTCTGGTCCACATGTACCCTTCTAGTCCTTTCTGCAACAAGTTTGTCCCCTAAAGTCTCCTTCTCTGTTCCTTGCCCCTCCCATTCCACCAGTAATATCTGTTTCTAGATATCTCTCTTTCTTACACACACACACACACACACACACTACACTCTGGCTATACTCAATCTATAGTGTCTTTACCTACTTTACCCACTTAAAGCTTCTTAAATGTGTAGCCCCAAAGTCTCCTGTTTTGTCATTTTTTTCTGAACTTTTTTGCCCTAGGAAGAATTTATTACTTTCATCTATATTTTTATTTATTTTATTTTATTTATTTTATTTTATGGTATATCTTTATATACTTCAGATACAGATATCAAGAGACAGCATGAATGGGAGAAGAGGAAGAAGCAGGCTCCCCACTGAGCAGGGAGCCCGATGTGGGGCTCGATCCCAGGACCCCGGGATTATAACCTGAGTCGAAGGCAGACGCCCAACTGACTGAGCCACCCAGGCACCCTCATCTGTGTTTTTTAATTACAGCACCTAATAGATTGTATTATAGTCATGCACACAAATAGTGATCTTCTCCATTATACTGCAAAGTCTTCAAAGGCAAGGACTGGCTGGTTCCCTCTTTTTCCTCTAACAGCTAGTGCTATGCCTGACAAATACAAAGCACTCCATGAATGTTAGTTGGGTGCATGGAATTGCTACAATCTTTTTGATCAGGGGTCTGCAAACTGCAGCTAGCAGACCAAATCTGGTTCACAGTCTGTTATTATAAACAAAGGTTTTCTTGGAACACAACCACACCTGCTAATTTGCATATTACCTATGACTCTTTTCATGCTATAATGGTAGAGTTCAGTAGTTGCAACAGGGATGATAAGGTCTGTAAAGCCTAAAATATTTACTATTTGACCTTTACAGAAAAGGATTTGATGACTCCTGCTTCTGGTCACTGAAGAGTGTTCTTAGTAAATGTTAAATGCAATTGTATATAAAAAAATAAAATTTTTATCTTTGATATCATTGTTCCAATTTGTTCTAATTTGTTCATGCTGGAGCCTATGCCTTTAACTGCATCAAGGGTAGAATGTTCCAGTAAGTGAGAAAAAAATATTTCTGTCCAAAAATCTCTCAAGCTTCTCATTTCCTTCTTTGAGAGTTCTTTCTCCTGCCATGAGGACCTTCTCTTATTTTGCTGAACCATTGGATGGTTTGGAAAAAAAATTGCTCTGGAATAATAGGCTTAGAAGATTTAAAATAAGGCAAAATACTTCTCCTGGGAAATATATTAAAAATTCTGTGTATTTATGGCTTTCCCTAGCCTAGATTCATCAGTCTAAAGTAATCAGCCAGCGCCACTGGGAAGAGTAGGCTTCCCGGCTGGTGCAGGAAGAGACATATTCCGTGAAAGCCTTGTGTCTTTACACGTTGCTTTGGCAGGGTGTTAATGGGATTACCCACGCTTCATTGGGAGAAGGCTTGGCCTAGAATATATATCTGGATTGTACCTGAATACCAAAGGAGAGCTTCCTACATCATAAACATCCCTGAGCCCTTGCATAGATGTTAAAACCTTGGGTGCCTTTGTTGTGGTCCTTAATTCTGTTAATCGCCCTAGGTAAAGATTAGCTGCTCTTGTCAATTTAATTCAGCTTCAAACAAAGCAACAAGGTCACTATTTTTTCCCCTTCTCTCTCTCTCTCTCCCTCTCTCTCTCTTTGCCAGCAAACAGGATTGAGTTGTCATGTAGCTCTAATAGGCAGCGTGGGGAATCGTTAGCCCACCTCAACGCCCTGACTGATGGGCACTTCACTTCAATCATCTGCCTGAGCAGGAGTGGCCCAGTACTATTGACACTGTGTCAGCTGCGAGAGAAGATGCCTTAATCGGCCTCGACACCCTCTGCATTGATTTGACAAGTTGCTGTAATGACCTTCTTGTTTTTCTGAAGGATTACTGTTTACTCGGGAGGTGCTGCTGACTAAATATACTGCATCGTCATGGAAACGCTCATGGTGGAGGCTACCTCCCCAGCAGGCCTGGGGGTGAGGGGCTGGGAGTGGGGGGGAGGGTGACATTGATAGTGGACCGAATATGTCCATGAATTGGTCTGTCCCAATAGTGCTAATCCCAGCCCCACTAATTGGACCCACTCTTTAGAGCTAACCAGAATTAGGAACCAGCGTTGTCAGGTCCCCTATAAAAGACAGTTTGCTCCCAAACTCATTATTTTTCCAAAATTCATGTTTGAGGTTTCCTTTTAGTGAGAAGGCACTGTTTGCTGCAACCACCTCCTGAGTGCACCTGGAACTTATTACCGTTTACATTTTATTGAAGGAGGTTGCCTCTTCCTGGACAGACACACCCTTGCACTAGAAGAAGGGGTAAGAAATGGATACAAAAAAAACAATTTGAGCACCTGCCATGTGCCTGGCAGTGGGTTACCTCTGTTATGTTTATAAACAAGAGTTGCTCTGTAAATGTTAGCTATTATTATCATCCTATTTCATTGATTCCAAGGGACAAGGTTTGCCCATCTTAACATTCTGAAGTCAGAATAGTTGTGACATAGTTGGAAGAAAACATTCCATTGACACCTTCTGGTGAGAACAAAAAACAACAGCATCAAAGTATCCTAGAGTCAATACTGCAGATTTTTGCAATGAGTGTTTTATATGGATTACTTGTCTGAACCCTTAAACAATCTTAACACAATTATACATTGCATTTAGCTGCAAGTAACAGAGACTTGACTACAGAGGACTAGGCACAACAGGATTTGTTTTTCTCTCAAACGACAAAATGTCTAAAAGTAAGAGATTGCTGGCCTCGTTTTAGCAACTCAAGGGTGTCAAAACCAAGGTCTCAGCAATTCTCTTTGTCTTTCCTCATGCCCCTCAGATAGCTGCTGAAGCTGAAGACATCACATCCTAATTGCAGATAGAAAGAAGAAATAAGGGGCCCTGGGTGGCTCAGTAGGTTAAGCGTTTGCCTTCAGCTCAGGTCATGATCTCAGGGTCCTGGAATCCAGCCCCCAGTTGGGTTTCTTGCTCAGTGGGGAGCCTGCTTCTCCCTCTCCAGCTCCCTCTGCGTGTGCTCTCTCTCTCTCTCTCTCTCTCTCAAATAAATAAAAATAAAATATTTTTAAAAAGAAATAAAGGAGAAATAAAGGCAAAAGCGAATCATTTGCATCAGCCCCCTTCGTAAGGATTCCCCTATGTCACTCTTAAAAACTTCTACTTTTCTTGACCACTCCCATATGCAAGGTAGGCTGGGTCTTTTTAAAAATCATGGCATATTTCCACCTCTACCAAAACTGGAATTATGTTACTAAGGAAGAAGAGCAGAATGGATATGGAGTGGGTCTCTAACTTATCCTAGAGTATGGTATTACTATATGTTCACTGTACATGAAACTGAAGCTTAAAGAGATTAAATGATTGAAGCCTCACACCTGTCTCATAAAATAAATATTCTTATTCCTATATTACAGATAAAAGGTAAACCAAGCTTACAGAAATCAGGTAATTTTCTCTCATTGTCTTTTGTCTAATTTACCCAAGAATTTTAATACCAGGTACTACAACGGAAGTCATTCTAGAGAAGGCTTATGTTTGAAGGCAAGATAATGTGTGGAGGAACTGGGCTAGGAAACATGATTGAGAGTATGTTTTTCTTCTTCTTCCAGGGATCCAGCCAGTGGTCATGGGTAGAACCCATCTTCACAGATGTCTGTGATTTGCTTGATGTTTATCAAGCGTGCACAGAATGTCTGGCTGCTTTTCCAAGAATCTTGGATGGAGACCATCTGTCCATCTTTTACTGCCTACTTTAAGGCTTATTGGCCATGCAAGTGTTTTATCTCTTGGGCTTTTGTGGACTCCTGCTTTCTCTGGGAAAATTCTGAGCAACTGCAGCTGTGATGTAGAGGATGGGAAAAATTGGGATTCCCAAATTCACTTGGAAAAAATGTAGTTGAGAAAAAAAAAAATGTAGTTGAGGACTAGGGAAAGTGTAATGGATTATAAAGTCCTAAGTGTAGTGAGATTGGGAGAGATGATTAACTGAGGTAATCTGAGTCAAGGTACCTAGGTAGGTAAGGTAGAGAGGTGGTTTCTACTTCTGATTTCCATTTTCTATGGGAGCAGCTCTCCCCACTCTATCTCTCATCACCCACATACCATTCCATGTGGTTATGATGAGGCAGTTAATCATGGAACCCCATTTAACCTCCTGGCCCTAAGCTGGGCTCAAGTCACTAGGCTAGACCGAAAGTGGAAGAGATCCAACGATTGTCCTAGTTATTTAGGGTGTGACCCAAGTAGGGCCAGTCAGAAACCTCCCTGAGATTTTGCATATTGGCACTGAAAAAGTGGCTTTCTTTCTCTTCCGTCATGAATCATTAGCGTAAAGACCTGAGGATGCTAAACACCATATTTCTCACCACCTGGAAAGAGCTTCTCTGAGAATGACACGATCATACAGTGGAAAAGTGAATCCAGACACGGCAAGGTAGCCAGAAAGCCCTGACAACATCATCTGAGCACGTGGATCTAGCAATGCCTAAAGCTATATATCCTGTAACCCATTTCAAATTAGGCGAAACAAAGTCACAGCAACCAAACAACAAGGAAATTCACTGTCTCATGTAACTGGAAACTCTCTATCACCTTTGATAAAAAATGATCCTGACTAATAGTATAGGAACGGAACACCACTGCTGAATAAGCCCAAGGCAAAGCCAACTAAAAAGTGTAAAGGAATATCAACAAGGCGGTTATTCAAAGTCATATGGAGAATAAGTAAGGAATGGGTTGAGAGGGATGGTTCAAGATTGAGTTTGTGAAAAAGGAAGATAAGATACAACTTTCCTTTATGTGGTGACTGTATACACACAGAGACACACATACACACATATATACATACACATATACATACACAAATAAATACATACATGTATATAGGCATATATGCACACATATATACATCACATATATACACACATGCACATACATGCATAGGGGTAGACATACACTGTATTATCTCAAGGATGTATGTGTGCATGTAATGAGTATACTGTTATTTTTTCAGATCTATTGAAGTGCTGTTGTGATTGAATTAGGAGTGCTTGGAGACAAATTGAATTTTCTGAACGATCATTTTTATCATTTTCTAAAGCAACAAATATGGAGAGAAGATTCACACTACATCACAAAAAGGTCAATGAATGTTTTTTGTTTTTTGTTTTTTTGCTATGGTCTGGTGGCTAACTGAGAACTCTCCCCACCTCTTTCTCCCAGAAAAGCCTCAGACACACAAAAGCTGATTCCGTATCCCTGGTTTGCAAAGCTGCTTCTTTAACTTTTCCTTTAATGACTTTAAAAATTCAATAATAACTATGCATATTGGAGCAGAATTGGTGGTGTCATCCTTGTTTAAGTTTTTCGCTATGAAAATCATAGTGCACCTGTATTTATAAATATTTTTTATAATTTTTATAATTATTATAAAGTATTTATAAATATTTTCATGGGAGGACACATGCATATTTCATAGGTCATCCTAGATGTGCTTCTTACCCAGGTTGTCAGGAAGCAAAATATAGGCATATATGAAATGTTCAACTAGATCATAGGCGACTTAGTCAAATAAATACTAAGATGACAGACATTAACAGTGATTCACTATAAAATTGCTAATAGACTGTACATTGTCTGTTATGCCCACATTGTGTTTCCACTGAGTCAAATTAAAGGGTGAGGAAAGTTAGATTTGTGTGTCATTCTAAATTGAAACAAGCTTCAATATGCTACTTGAGCATAATAAAAGAATACCTATATACTACCGTATGTTGGCATGATAATGTATTAAGCCAAGATAAATGGGGCAGTCATCTGAAGTAGAAACTAATGATAGCCAAATCAGCAGTTAACAAGCTGGGGGCCTGACATCTATCAGGTTTTGAGAGAGAGAAAAAACATCATCAGTCCTTCTGATCAACATCTGATGAGGGTAAAAAGAAAGTTTATGGGATCTTGCTAACCGATTTCTAAAAAGAAGATTCACTTTTTGAACGGGCAGAGAAAGCAACAGTAGGAGGATTAGAAATCCCTATTCACACTCCTCCTCCTGCCACTGCTACCCACCCCCCAACAATCACATCATCCCAGGATAACTGCCAGATGCCTTAAGGTACTCAGGGAAATATACCTGTTGTGGCAGAAAAGAAAATTCAAACAGCAATTCATGTTTCAGAACTTAAGTGATTTTTTTTCCCTTGGTATGTTTGGGGGTTTTTGTTTGGTTGTTTGCTTTATTTTGGTTTGGGTTTGGGTTTGGGTTTTGGGTTTCTATCTTGATGAAAGATGTATCCTCCTCGGCCATTCCAGACCAGAATATAACTCAATTAGGCAGCACGGTAGTGACATCATGCTTCTTCTTGGTCCACAACCAAGTTCACTGACCCTGTAAATTCTGCCACTCCTTCCCCAACAGAAGCTAAAGCAGGTATGCCTTTTTGGTGCCCCAGGGCTGCTCCTTTGATTCCCTTTTTCCATCCCTCTGTGTCTTCCATCACTCTTGGAGCTCACTCTACTCCTCTTTTTCTTCATGCTGCATTTTTACTCATTCCTAATGACCCATCCACTTAGGTACCCACTCTCACATACTATACCTAAGATGTGGCTCCTAAAGCTTCATTGTCCATTTGTGATTGGGACCATAAAGCAATTCTGGAGAGAATGTGTATGCCCATCTCTATGAGCCCCATGGCAACTTTCACATGGACTGAAATGAACTGGTCAATGAATATCACATTGAACATGTGTATAGATGATTCTGGACACAGCTGTGTCTGTATGTGTCTCTCATAGTCCAGTGGTCAAAGAGCACAACCTCTATGAAGGGGAAGACATTTTGTCAGGGAATGGTAAGAGACCCCTCTGCTCCCCAAGTCTCAGCCCCAGCCATTGATAACAAGGAGATATCCCATTAAACTCCTCTCTATAACTATATTTATGAGGACTGTGATAGTAATAAGTTATCTTTCCTGCATACACATTTGCACATGAATAGGAGTCTCACAGTGACCCCACTGATTAATAAGAAAGCTACACTAGTGGGATTTGGAACCCCTTGAGTAGCCAATGGGATCTTCTAGTTCTCAAAACCATTTGCAGAGGCAGTCACCTATGCCACTGCCATAAAGGGCTGAGTTTTATCATGGAGAAAGGCATGTCATGGATTTATGCATGCTTGTTATTCCCATGCAGCAAAAGAAACATGAGGTCAATGCAACCCAGAATGAATTTTCTAAGACAACATGGAGGAAGGCCAGATAAGTGACTGGAAATCCAACTTGCCTTTCATATCAAAGGACAATTTTACTTTTTGGAAACAACGACCCTGTGTGGTGGCTCTGCAGAATTTTTCATGGGGAATAATCTTCTCCTGAACTAGGTGAGAGCTGCGTTAAATTCACCTGGGTCCTCAGTGTCACCTTCTTTCTTTCCCTTCAGAACACTTCCGGGTTCTGGCCATTACCTCCATTTCCCAAAGTGGCATCTGCCTATTGCCTCCAGGCCTATAAATAATCTCTCCTCCTGCCTCTTCACCTGCAAACTTCTCAGCCAACCATAGTCTAGGTCTCGGTTTCTGCTCTCTCTGCTTACAACACTATCTCTAACTCCGTGGTCCTCCCAGTGAGGTCCTCAGACCAGCAACACTGACATCATGTGGGAGCATAATAGAAAGGCAAATTCCCAAGCCCTTGTCTTGCTTAATCCTTTCAGACTATGGGGACAAATAACCAAGCAGCTATCACTGATTGTGAGGCCTCACCCCATCAGTCTTGCTGTCCTTCATTGCAGAGTGTGTGCCTGTTCTTGCCTGTATGCTTGGTATCCAGGTGATGTTACTGGGGGGACTGACATATATAGTAGGGGCTCAATAAATACCTATTGAATGCATGATTCAACAATGAATGAGAGGCAGAAGCATAAGGTGCTCAACCGTCCAGGCTCTGGGGACACATCAGATCCTGGCTCCTCTATTCCTGACCGTGTAACCCTAGACGGTTACTCAGGTTCTGTGCTTCTTGCTAGAATAGGCACAGTAATGGCCCCAATTTCATAGGCTTGGCACGTAGACTTGGTACATGAATACTGGTAAAGAACTTTGAACAATGCATGGCATCCAGTAAGCATCCACTATTATGAGTATAAAAGAGGACTTTAACATTCACATAATCATGTTTTGACTGGATTTCCCCAAAGGATACTGGGAATTAGAACATATATTCTATGATTCTCTTTCTTGGTACTTTTTGACACAGCTTCTGAAGAGCTTCTTCTGGTGATGTTGTTTTCCACCCAAGTATTGGTTTTTACAAATCTGGAGCTAGGTTGAGGGGGGCAGGGATTTGCTGACCAGCCCCTTTCCTGCCCCTCTTACCTCCCTTTCCTCCAGCACTCTCTTATCTTCTCTTTTCCCTCTTTCCCCTCATTTTTTTCTAGTCCTTCTGCCCATCTCCTCTCTCTGCCACCCCTTCTCTTCACTCACATGCTAATGACTTCCTCCTTGCTCATCCTCTCTCTTCCCCCACGCTCTGGAGCTCTCACAGCTGCTTTCAGCCAGAACTTTGAAATGCCATAAAGAGTCTGACATATCCAAGATTTTAGCCCAAGATTTTAGCCCAAATGAACATGCTAAGAAAGTGTTGGTGGGGGGCAGGTGGGGGGAGGAAGAATTAGTGCAAATGAAGTCCTCAAAATTATTTTGTTCATCAAACCTGCGACCAAGCTTCTTTGCTGTGTTCAGCTCAAGGCACCTTGCTACCAAGCTGTCCACACCGCAAAGGCAGGACCAACTGCCAGGGACTGTCTTCAGTATTCCTGAGACCCCACACTCCCCCAGCAGGACGCCAGTCTCACTGGGCATGGAAAGCCGAGGGGCTCCAGGAAGGTGCTGAGGCCTTGCATCAGTAGATCCCAACCCCCACATGGCATGGAGGGGACTGACCATGGAAAGAGCTAGTGATCTCCTCGTGGGCAGAAGCGGGCTCAGTCCTTCGTGTACCGAAGATGATTCTGATGACCTCAGAGATTCCCTCAAAGTGGGAGTTCTGTGACTATGTTAATTCTTGACTCCAAACTCTTGCAGGAGGGAATTGGAGTTCTGTTCTGGTCTAGGTCACCCCACCTAATGCCTCTAACCACAGGGGCCCTTCTCAGTGTTCGGCATCCTCTCAGCCCCCCGACAGTCAGGCACGCCTCCTCTGGGTTCTACCTTGGCCCTGTACTCTTTGGTCCAGTCTAAACAATAAGCCAAGATGCCTCCCTCTGAAGGGGCTAAGAATGGGGGGCACTGCCCACCCAGGCCAGCTGAGAGTGGCTTATAGGCTCAGCTGGGGCTGCGGCTCAGCACAGGAGAGAAGTGTGAGTGAGGATAATGGACCATGCCCCTCCTTGCCTTTCCTCCCCGCCAAGAAGCCCTCTCTTCCTTCTGGGATGCAGCCTCCTCCCTTCAAAGTGAAACCAGATCCATGCCCCTTTCTCTCCCCCAGGCAGACAGGTAACTGCAATAAGAGAAAAAGGGCATTGTCTGCTTTTACCTCTGGCTCCCCTTCATTTCATTGAGCTCACACGTTCCCTCTTCATGTCACTGAAAATGTTATTTATCGATCCTGCTGACAGCAGCAGTAAATAGAGCCCGGGCTGTTTTACATCACTGATGAGAAGGCAGGCTCCATAACTCATCAGGCCCAATCTGATTCCACATCAGTCCTCAGCCCTTTTTTCCCTCCTCTGTATCTCATTACAGAAACGGGAATTAATACACATGGACAGAAGAGAAATGAGTTCAGCGGCTCTTAGGGCTTTTGTGGGAAGCAAGCATCCTCAGTGGCTCCTTAAGAAAAATTGACGGATGGGTCAGCCCGGTTGTGTGTGCAGGCCCACCCTCATTGAGGCCCATTAGCTGGGTCCTGATGATAATAGACTGTGGGGGTCACCATGCGTCGGGGCTGAAGCCTAGACTGGGGGATTACCATAGAGACAGAGAGCCCCAACCATCCTTCTGAATCTCAGTGTACAGCTGTGGGCCAAGGGTGTGCCCTGAAACAGAAGATAAAATGGTGCCTTTTCTTGGAATACCTATTTTACTTCAAGATTTAAGCAGTAAATGTGTATTAAAATAAACACATATATTTTAATGTGGCATTGACTCAAATGGATGTGAATTTTAATGAGAAACTTCAAAGAAATTTCCCTCTTATGATGAGCCTCTTGGAGCTGTGCTTTAGACCCTTGGTGACGGGCAATCACTTTACTTTAGCTTTGGGACTTTCTCAAATAAAACATTCGCAAAAACGAGCCAACCTCTTTATTCTATTCTTCTGAAAACACCCTACTTAAATAAGGGCCTTGCTTTGTGGAGTGCAACCCACAACTATAGACAGTGAGTCTGTATGGAGAGACAGTGTATTGGGTGGGGTCCCCTCTGGTTGTAGGATGGGACACCTGAGATTATTTTTCATGCCCACCCCTTTGTTGCTGGACGGTAGGCAGACACATAGCTCCTTTTCCCCTGCAAATTTGCTTTCCTCCTCTATTAAATGCAGATGGTGGTCACTGCCTGCCTGGGTCTTTGTGGGCATTAACTGAGACGAGGAGGAGAACTTTGCTTGTCGATATTCTTGTACGTGGGATTTTCTGCAGTACAGAATCGGCACTGATTTCTGAAGGGAGGTACTTCAACCTTGTAGGGACACGTGAAAAGACAGCGCGTCGTAAATTGTCCCACTGTGTAAAACACAGTTGGTAGCATTGCTAAGCACCGGCTGGCTGAATGAAGACCAGACGCTGGGGAATACTAAGTGGGACTAAAGATGAAACCAATCTAAGGAACTCCACGTCTAATTGAGAATGTTAGATAAGTGTCACCAATGTGGGACAGCTAGCAAGCAAGAGCAAGAATGTCCAGGTAGGCTGTGTGTTCAGACTTTAAAATAAAAAACCAGACAGTCACAGGGAAGATTTATGGAGATCTAATGTATGTTTGTCCAAAGGGCTTTACCTATAGCTATCACCTCAAAACTCCTAACGTTCAAAAGTTGTCTTTAAAAAAAAAAATTGTCTTTATTTTGTAACTGAAGAATTGAGGCTTAACAAGAAGAACAGGCTTACCTAAGATCTTACTATGACTATGCCTGTACCCAGATTTGGGTGACTTCAAGGTCCATGACTAGGGGGCTTTCCCAGGGAGCCATGTCATGTGGGGAGCGGGTATGTGAAGGTTCCTGAGGAAGCCCAATGTCCTCTGCCCCCCACCCCCTGGGCAACAGGGCTCCTAGACCCCTTACTGTGCCTTGGTTTCTGCATTTGTAGGATAAAGGGATAGACTTAGATGATCTCAACTCTGGATTCTAGATATACTTGTGAAAAGGGAAACGAGGTGGATTTAACCTCATTCTCGAGAAACTTCTGGTATGATATGAAATCTTTATTCTAAATGGAATGAAAAAGGGCATGATACCACCCTGAACCAGGTCTCATTTATCTCCCAGGAACAATGCCTTTATTTTGGAAAAAATAGATGTAGGTAAAAAAAAAAAAAAAAAAAAAAGAACCCTCAACTCATCCCTTGCTTTAAATAAATGTTGAATATATGTGTATTATATATATAAAATACATACATGTATATGGGCATATATGCATATATTCCAATATAAAATATAGACATCCATATATAATATATCTGGTATATACATTCATAAGTCTATGCATATTCATGGAAACCTGTATCATTATTGTAATTTTTATGAACCTGCTTTAATTTCAGAGTGACTTTCCCTCTCCTATACTCGGAGCTTGGAACTCGGAGCTCTGAGTAGGGAGACATCTGAAAATCCCAGCTTTTACTCCTTTCTTCGCCATCTTTAGAAGTTGTTGCTACTTGTTTTCCAGCTATTTCATAGTTCCTAACTTTGCTTAAAAGCATTTCTAATTCCTCACATTTAAAAGTGGATTGCAAATGAAGTTTAATACAGAATGTTTTGTACCACGAAAACTAATGCCCCGTTTTTCCCCCCTAATGAATGCCAAAATCATCACAGACTCAAGGCTCATGAATAATGTATATCATCCAATTAAGTGCAAATGCTGTTCAGTTCTTGCAACGGGTATGTGATGCCAGTTCTGGCCTTAGAATGGGCACTGGGGCTGGGGCTGGGAGAAAGGGCCAGGGAGGGTGTGTGGTGTGGGCGTGTGTGTGTATGTGTGTATATGTGTGTCTGTGTCTGACAGCTAAGCCCCCACCACTTGTAGCCTGCTCGTTATGCCCTGGAAGTTAAACTTCCCATGCATGAGTCCACAGAGATGTGTTTTTTCCCGACCATAAATAGAACTCATCTTAAATATCTAAATCCCCAGTCCTTACAAGATCGGAAGCTCTGGCCTGGTCACGCCGTCCTCTGCTTTTAAAACCATCAACTCTAATTGGCCAGCTGACCCGTCTCCCCAGGCTGGACTGCTTCAGAAGGTCAGCTTCTGGAGGCCCTCTCTCCCAGGAAGCTACAGTTGTGATTCTGTGGGTACCTGATTTTATTCTTTTGCCTCCTGATCAAGATGTCGTTCTTCACCAAGAGACCCTGGGAGCCTTTCGAGAGACTGCTAAATGCAGTGTGTTCTCAATCTTCCACTGCCAGAAACACAGAGCCCAGAAGACGTGATATGTCATTACTTTCCCAAACCTTGGAAAGGTGGTCATTGCACGTATCTGAGCCTCGGGTTTCTGATGAGAAACAGAAGACGGTAACAACAATTGTTGTATCCTTCGGCAGGTATACAGATCTGGGAGAGGATTACCTGTCAATCCTGAAGCTTCTTGCAAATGTTTGTAATTACCCTCTTTGCTTTGAGCACAGAGACATCCTCACTTACAGCTTCCTGACCGGACATGACAAATCTCCAGGACCTGGGCTGGCCTGAGCCTGATTAATGTTGTTCATAAAAATATTCATCCATCAAGGTTTCCATTTATGTAGCATTTAGTTGTGCCAAATAAGAGCCAGCCACTGGTTTCTTAGAATTACACCATCTAATAATGAATGCTGGAGACAGATTTTTTTTTTCAGCCTGAAATCTCTTCTTATAACTCAGGGCTGATGAGTGCTGCCCTACATTTCTCGATGGATCCAATTTAACACCAGACGAAGCAGTGACTCAGACTAACTTAAATATCTCAAGACGAGTTTCACCTTTTCCTCTGAGGCCGTATCAGTTCAATTGCATAAGTGCAAATTTATTGAAAGTGGTTTGGTGCTTAGCTTTTCTCTATTGGCAGTAATGGAGTTTAAATTTATAGCAGGCTGATGAATTTCAGATAAGAGAACCATTACCTTACAACAACATTAAGGAAAAATATATAACTCTGATTGCTGAACCTCGAATGCGTATTGTTTGAATGAGGGGAGACGGATGAGGTAGGCTGACATTTGCAAATGCAATTCCTTTCCATCCTCACGGTGCTAGCCCAGGAGTTTGAGAGCATGGCATATTCCAGAAAGGGCTCGGGATAGTTCTGCATTACAAGTGCATTATAACAAAATAGCAGGAGTAGAAAATCATCTAGAGGTGAGGGATTTTTTCCTCCTCTTTAGTAATAAAATTGGAGGTGTCTTTTGGCAATGCACCAAGACTGTTATAGGGCTTAGGTCGTTCGTTTGGTACTTGTAATCTGCCTCTCCCATATGTTATTTTCCTTTTACTACATGGCTTTGTCTTCCCATGGAGTGGGACTCTGGTATTGTGGAGATGAAAATGAAGGATACTCAGGACGAACGAGTAAAGCCTCGGAGAGACTGGGAGGCCCGGGCTTCTCTGTTTCCTTAAAGCTCCTGGTATGTGAAAAAAATATGGAGAAATACTGACACAAAGTTATGAAAATCATAGTATATGTTCAAATGGTTGTGCTAAACAAGTTAACTCTTTAAGTTAAAAAAATATATATTGTGCTGGGTGAGAAGGGGGCTCAGTCAGTTAAGCATCTGATTCTTCATCTCAGCTCAGGTCATGATCTCAGGGTCGTGAGTTCGAGCCTTGACCAAGATGGGCATGGAGCCTACTTTGAAAAAAAAAAAAAGTGCTATGTCTAGGATAATCACCAAATTAATAAAATGGGGGTTATGGAGACTATTTTTCCAAAATTGAGCACAAGTTTCTGGTCCTGTGATGAAGCTTGTTTTTTCTCCAATTCTGCCATAATCCTGGCAGCTATATGAATAAGCTCATTTGGAGATACAGTTGAAGTCTAAATGTGGGATCCTTTGTGGGTTTGCGTGTCACATAGCCTACCCGCAAAACCCTTACAGACAAGAGGCTTCCAAAAAGTGTCATTCTTGGGCAAGTTCTCCTTGGCTCTTGCCCTCCTCATTGATAAGATGCACGTGTGTCCAAGGCAGGGTGGAGGCGGGGCACGGTCAGCACTGCAACAGTATTGGTGAGACCTCAGACCCAAAGGCCTCCATCCATTTCCTCAAGAGGAGGGACCTTCCCACTGTTGGGGGAGGAAGGTAGTTTCTCCCACAGCCTCTGAGGAAGCCAGGCGCTCTTGGATGGTTCCTCTGGTTTCTTCACCCCGTCTGAAGTCTGCAGTTGGCACCGCATAGGACCAACTAGTCACAGCCTGCCCAGAGGAGAAGAAATAAGGAAAAGGACATTCCATTTCCCCCGTCTTCCTGAGGAGGCAGTGGCCCGGGAGAGGAAGCCAGGAAGGCGGCCTCTGCCCCAGCGCTGCTGGCAGAAGAGAGAAAGGTAGGAGCCCATGCAGGGGCCTTTCTGTGTGGCTTGCACGCTCTGTCCTAGAACACCAGAGGAAGACCAGCATTTAAAATGCAGTTAACTTCAGGAGAGAAACCTCAGTGCTCTGAAAGTAATACCAGAGGGATTTGTGTGGAATGAGTCTTCTGTTTTGCAGTTGTACACACAGCAAATTTGAAAGAAAGGGGACTGAATTCAGTTGGCTAGTTGTTTATTTGGAAAAGAACTGGCTATTAACTGAACTCAGCAAAGTTTGAATGAAATTAAATAGGCAAACAGCTTGATGTTGTGCCAGCAGTTTTCTCAGCTAACAAACAGCTCTGGGTGCAGCCCAACGCTTGGAAAGGTTCATTCGGTCATTCTGGGCCGAAGCAGTCAGCTATGATCCCTGGTTATAAGAGCACAACAGAAAACACCCAGACTAATATGGCCTTTGGTGGAAAATAGTATTGCACAGACAAATTGCAGAACAGTATCCAATGTTGCACCAAGAATGTCAATTACAATTTTAATTTGGAGGCTCTGAGGCTCTATCAATAACCCTAAGTTGTTTGTTTGGGTTTTGTTACTGTAAGACAACGGTACACAACAAAATAATAAAACTAAGGGTAACAATGATCACATTCCATTTCGACTCACAGACTCGTATAATTTTTAAAGTGAAAGAAAAACGAGAGATCATTTAGTTCATTTTTCGTATTTTACAGACGGAGAAACTGAGGCCTGCAGGATGATCCAAGGCGCCGTCCCTAGGGTGCACATTCCAACTTATTCTCCCCGAGTGTCTTGGTTGACAGAAACTGACATCACAAAGCTTCAGAATTAGGAAGGACAGATTACTTTTTTTGGTCCCATTTTAATTTTTCTCCAAACTCATAAAATATCATTAGAGTGCTTTTTAATTTTTTCTGAAAAGCAGGAAATCGTAAGATTGATAAATAGTTTAATGTGAACCTGATGGCTTGATTAATTAATCACCAAGCAGAGGAACCACTACAATTCATATGTCAATTCAGACTATTTTCGGGAAATGATTTGAATCAATTGCTAATGAAATTGAGAAATTTAGGAGCCGCTTTCTGACTTCCAAATGACAGGGCTCATATTTAACTCAAGAGACATGACAGTTAATGACAACATAAAAAGTGCCATGAATTATTTTCCAGATCATGGGAAAATTACAGCATCTCTCCATTGAAACAGCTCTCAGCTCATCAACATGAAAATAAACAGCCTTAATCACATGCTAACAAATCTTAGATGCTGTTTAAAATCTAGCTTCTTTTTGAAATAAACAAAGACCATAATCCTTAGAAATAATTGTAATATTTCATAACCTCTTCCTTAACACAGAGTGATAGATGAACCCAGTCTAACTGATAATACAGCTAAAGCCTATGGAAAAAAAAAATTGGGTTATCATTCTTAGATCTAATTACTTTAAACCCTTAAAATGGGTTGAGCTGAATTTTTCTTTTCTGCTTTAATTCATAGACTGAGCTTTCTAGTCCAGTTGATGTTTAAAAGGGATCTCTTTCCATAACTTTTCATTTACATCCAAACTCTTTAATTAATTTAAAGTTTCATCCAGATACAACAAGACAATTATTGTGTCGTAATGAAGTATCAATGAAAAGCACACTGATCAATATTTAATCTGATTAAGGTGTATAAATGGCAATATTATTATGTAATTAACTCAAAACAGGATAAGTAATACATGCATGTTTAAATTTTTATTAATATATTTGTTAAGGATTTTTAGATCATGCTGTTTTATGGGCTTACTTGAGAGATATAAAATTAAAATGTTTGTCAAGATGCTACTGGCGCAACTATTAAATGTGGCTCTTAATCATCTTAACAGTCCTTAAGGTTCCCTTGCAGTTCTAATAGTCTCACTAAGGATGAAAGATGCTCTGCCACAAACAAGAGTCCACATGTAAAACCTTTCTGCAGTTGTCTTTTTGGTGTTGTTGTTTTGTTTTGTTTTAAGTTCCCACGCTGCTTTGCAAGGATGATATATACTTGGGCTTGTAGATGCAAGAAAATCTGAAATATGTTAATACTTTTAAGAACATTCTTTAAAGATCTGTATGTTGCTAGAGAGAAAAATGTATTGAACAGTAAATGTCACTGGATTACTCTGCACATCTAATGGGACTTTAATCACCCAGTATCACAAATTCCTATAATAATATAATAATTGCAACTTGGAGGGTGAACTTTGGTGGGACAGTGACTATCTCATACAAAGACCAGAATCGATCATTATGACTTTCAGAGCTTCAAATGGGAAATCAAAATCAGAACTAGCTCTATAAGGAAAGTCTTCAGAGCTTCAATATGGGAAAACATTTAAACAAGGGTCCTTAAGCCAAATCCTGGAAAAGGTCACTACGTATAGACATTAACACGAGTAGTGCTATGGAATGTACATTTGCACTGAGTAAATTAAGGTGAAGAATGTGTTCAAAGTTACAACATTGAAGCTCTTTTTTAGGGTCACTGCTCAGAAAATTTGCAATCACTTGTGAGTCCCAAAATTCTATAAGCAAATCTAGCTCTTGAACAGGAGAACCATCTACTGGAATCTGCGCATTTCATATACAAGTAGATGTGTTTAGAGACTCTCTCTTTGGTCCTTGTGGAAAACCCAAAACCCGGGGAGATGATTTTATTCCAAAGGCTTCCATTGCTTCCCTCAATCCTACCATTTTATCGTGGAAGGAATATAGGAGTTACTGGGACAATTTATTTTTCTCCGCCATTCCTAGTATGTATATCTTGCCTAATGTTGGAATGGCATTTCTATGTTTTTATCTCTGTGAATGAGGGAGTGAGGGATAACTCATACCTTATCATGCCCCATCTCTCCTATGAGTGATGATAACAACAGGGTTGAGTCATCATATATTATGTACACAACATATTTTTCTTCCTCTCTCTTGAGAAGGGCTGCAAATGCTGAAGATGACAGTTATGGAAGATGAAAAAGCCATAAAAGGTGTGGGATAAAGATGTTCCAAAGAGAGGTAAACTTTTAAATACTTTTGTGTGACTGTGTTGGTAATGAAGCCATTGATACATGTATGGCAAGCTAACAAGGAAGGCTGAAAACAATTACATTCCCCTCTACATTCCCATTTTGTGGGTTTTTTTTTTTAATTTTTATTTTTTATAAACAAATTTTTATCCCCAGGGGGTACATGTCTGTGAATCACCAGGTTTACACACTTCACAGCACTAACCATAGCACATACCCTCCCCAATGTCCATTACCCCACCCACCTTTCCTGACCCCCTCCCCCCAGCAACCCTCAGTTTGTTTTGTGAGATTAAGAGTCACTTATGGTTTGTCTCCCTCCCAATCCCATCTTGTTTCTTTTCTTCTTCTCCTACCCCTTTTAAACCATAATTAGAAATACCTCGAGTCTACAGTTCCTACTGTGTTACAAATCTTTTCTAGCTACACAGCTTTTAGGACTGAGCAGTTGTTAAGGCAAGTATGGGAAAGAGTCACAAAGCCTTTCCTTCTGTAGGCTCATGTCTGATCCCAGCTCGACAGAGGGGGCTAAGGGTTCTGCAATCAGTCTTAGAGCAAGCTGGCAGCCTGCACCTGTGGATGGGTCTATGGGGGAGGCAGTTAGCCTCTTCCCATACTGTCTCCTCACAACAATGGTGAAATGAGAATAATGCAAATTTTTAAAAATTCTGAATATCAAAGCTGAAATGTTAAAGGTTCTTTGTCAATAAAGGAATAAGCAATCTTTAATTTCAAGGAAAAGGTAACAAAGGAAACCAGGGGAAAAAAAATGGGAATTTTGGTTGGGATCAAAGAACATGGCTGTGTTATTCAGGAGACTTTCCTTATAGAGCCAGTTCTGATTTTGATGGAATGAAAGTTTTCTGAGTGGTCTCTTATATTATTCTCAGCTTTTTCTTTCCAAAGAAAAATGGTTCTTTCTTTTCTCTGGCATTTCTGGAGTCTTTCTTTCTTTCTTTTTTTTTTTTTTTTAATTATCAGCTTTATTGAGGTACATTTCACCTACAAAAACCATCAATTTAAAATGTGCAATTCTATGGTTTTTGGCAAATACAGATAGGCACATAACAACAACAGTCAAGGTCTGGAATAATTTCCCCACCCCACAAGTATCCTCTGCCTCTTTGCTATCAGTCCTTATGCCAGCTCTAGGTGACCACTGGACTTCTTGCTGTGACTGTTATTCTTTTTGCCTTTCCTAGAATTTTACTCCAGTGGAATCATACAATATGCAGTCTTTTGTATCAGGCTTATTTCACTTAGCATAATGCTTTTAGGATTCATCATGTTGTTGATTATTTTGAACCGATATATGGTATTCCTCCAATGGACATGTCACACTGGTTAAACCACTCACCGACCTATATACCCTTGGGTTTTTCCAGCTTTTATCTAGCTATTAAGAATAAAGCTGATATGGGGTGCCTGGGTGGCTCAGTGGGTTAAGCCTCTGCCTTCAGTTCAGGTCATGATCTCAGGGTCTTGGGATTGAGCCCCGCATTGGGCTCTCTGCTCGGTGGGGAGCCTGCATTCCCCTCTTTCTCTGCCTGCTGTTCTGCCTACTTATGATCTCTCATCTAATAAATTTTTTAAAAAATCTTTTAAAAAATTTAAAAAAAGAATAAAGCTGATATGAATATTTTGGTACATGTCTTTCATACATATGAAACAAACAGATATATGCTTTCATTTTCCTTGAATAAAAACTCAGAAGTGGAATGCTGGGTCAAATGGTAAAGGTATGTTTAACCTCATTAGAAACTGCCAATATGTTTTCTTAAAGTGGGGGCATAGCTTTGTGTTTACACCAGCAATGAGAGGACTGTTTCACATCCTCACCGACACTTAGGTTGTTGGTCTTTCATTTTAGATGTTCTACTAGATGTGTGGTAGTATTTCATCTGGTTTTAATTTCCCTTTCAATTTTGTAAGGATACTTAGCAACTTTTCGTTCCTTCTCTAGTCACATACAACCTTTGGCGAAGTAACTATTCAAACCATTTGCTGTTTTTAAAAAGTATTTTTTCTTACTATTTTATAGTAAGAGCTCTTTATTTATGGTGAATACAAGTTCTTCATCAGATATGTTTTGAGAATTTTCTCCCAGAAGGTACTTGCTCTTTTATTTTCAAAATAGCATATTTCTTAATTTTAATGAAGACCACATCATCATTTTTTGTCTTGTTATGTTTCATGCTTTTTTTTGTGTCCTATCAAGAAAGATTTGCTTAACTCAAGGTCACAAAAATGTTCTCCATTAGATTTTTCTAGAAATTGCCTAGTTTTCGCTCTTTAGTCCTGTGATCCATGATAACTTATTTATTATATATGGTGTGAGATAACAGGGAAGGTTAATTTTTTGATATGAGGTCCAGTTGTTTCAGCACCATTTGATAAAAAGAATTTTCTTTTTCCCATTGAATTACCTGGCAGGTTTCTTGCAAATCAATTAACCATATAGGTGTGAGTCTATTTCTAGACTGTCTATTCTATTCCATTAAACTCTATGTCTATCACACTGTCTTAATTACTGTAGCTTAATAGTAAGTCTTGCCAATAGGTTACATACTCCAGTGATCCTCAGTTTCAAAATAGTCTTGACTATTCTGGTCTTTGCATTTTTATACAATTTTGAATCAAATCATCAATTTCTTTAAACATCCCATTGAGATTTTGATTGAGACTATTATTTCATTGAATCTCAAGATTAATTTTGTAAAATTTGACATTATAGCATTATTCGGTCACCAGATGTATGAATATTGTACAATTCTCCCAGTAATTGGTAGCTAAAACACACAGATTGTTTTATATTTATCTCTATTTAATGCTTACAACATTGCAAATGGTAATATTTTTAATTACAACTCCCAATAGTTGATTGCTACTGTATAAAAATTCCATCAGTTTTATATATTGACATTATATTCTGCATTCTTAGTAGTTTGCCTAGCTTCTTGTAGATTTCTTGGATTTTCTACGTAAATGATCCTATCATCTGCAAATAAGTATACTCTTCCTCATTCCTTTTAAATCTCTTTACTTTTACTTCTTTTTCTTGCCATATTGCACTGGTTAAGATCTTCTGTACAACATTAAACAGAGATAGTGACAACAGACATCCTTGTTTATTTCCTATCATAGGCATGAACCTTTCAGTCTTATGAATGACACAGCTGCAGGTTTTTCATCAAGTTGAGGAACTTTCCTTTCTACAGCTGTGAGAAATTTTAAATCATAAGTTAATGGAGAGGCTGAATATCACTTATCAATATCATTTAGGTATCAGTTATTCCAAAATTGAGCCAAAGATTCAATGGAATTCCAACCAAATTTTCAAAATGTTTTCCAGTGGAAATTGAAAAGCTGTTTGTAATATTTTCTTGGAAATGTAAAGGATCTAGAAATGCTAGAACAACTTAGAAAAAGTTTATTTGAAAATTTGGAGAAACCATACTATCTGATTTCAAGATTTATTATTAAAGAAAAAATTATTATAAAGTTGTAGTAATCAAAGAAGGGAGATATTAAAGTCAAGATAGATGAACAATGGAACAGAATAGAGAAACTAGAAGTAGACCCCCCCATAGATATGGTTAGTTTCTCTCTTTCAAAAAAGAGTGAAAAGTTACTTGGTGGAGAGTAAAGTGCCATTTTAACAAATGATGCTGGGAAAAAGTGACATCAATATGCAGAACAAAACAAAAACAAAACTTTAATTCATATCTTGCAATATTTACAGAAATTAAATCACGGTGTATTATGGATCTAAATATAGCACCTGAAACTATAACAGCTCTGGAAGAAAATGTAGAAGAAAGTCTTTCTTAGATATAATACTAAAAGGAGGGGCACCTGGGTGGCTCAGTCATTAAGCATCTGCCTTCGGCTTGGGTCATGGTCCCAAGGTCCTGGGATAAAACTCCACTTTGGGCTCCCTGTTCAGTGGGAAGCCTGCTTCTCTCTCTCCCACTGCCCCTGCTTGTGTTCCCTCTCCCTCTGTCTCTCTCTCTCTCTCTGTCAAATAAATAAATAAATAAATAAATAAATATCTTTACAAAATTACTAAAAGGAGAAGCCATTTAAAAATGATAAATTAGACTATATCCAAATTAAAGACTTCTGCCCTTTGAATGATATGTTAAGAGAATGAAGAGACAAGACACAGATTGGGAGATCATATTTGGATATCACATACCTAAACATATCTAAATTATAGGACTTGTATCCAGAATATATAAAGAACTTCAATTATCTCATTATAGGAAATAAATAATCCAATTCTAAATAACCACAGACCATTAAGGGATAGAATAGAAGCCCCAACATGTAACAGATGTTGTAGAGGAAGGAAGGGAGAGAATAAAGGGAAAATAATATTCCAAAAGACCACTGATAATTTCTAAAAATGAAAGAAAGGCATGTATTTAAATTAAGAGGGATGACAGGGCCAAACTAAAATACAAACCCCACCACCACCAATGCTATGTTGACATATTAGAGATCTACCACAGGGCATTAGCAAGAGAAAATCTACTTATCCTTACATCTTTGCTTCAGAACTTACTTTAAGAATTCAGGTAATACTAGATTTGTCATCAATAATATTGGCCACAAGAAGACAATGGAGCACTTATAACTGCTCAAGAAAATACTTTAATTCTAGAAATCTATACCTACACACATTGTGATTTCAGAGTGAGTTTGGACATTAAAGGTCTATAACTTCAGATTGTTTCTGAAAATAACTGCTTCTCAGAGGATGAACTACATTAGGAAAGAAAATGAATCCAGACATAAGCAGGAGTATGTGGGAAGATACAGTCAACTGAGGAGGAAGAACCACTGGTTGTCAGGTCTAAGTATGTATTTATTATGAAAAAAAAAAAAAGAATTTTAACAGTAATATGAGCTAAAATTCCAGGCAGCTACCACATAGGCGTTGGTAGAAGCTAGGGGGAAAAGTGAGGAAATGAAAGTGTTCTATGGTTTTTACATTGCTCTAGAGGAAAGACAGTTACTGATTAACTGAATCAAGACTTTAA
Source organism: Mellivora capensis (assembly GCA_004024625.1). Lineage (NCBI taxonomy): Eukaryota > Metazoa > Chordata > Mammalia > Carnivora > Mustelidae > Mellivora > Mellivora capensis. The sequence goes on along the minus strand of PISX010004886.1, from coordinate 59,935 downwards.
AAGAAACAAAAACTACAACTAATTACAGAATTGTTTCACATAGGGAGTGCTCAGTGAATGTTGTTTTGCCATAATAGCTCTTGACAAAGTTTACCATATTTTGGATACGACATTTGGGGAGGGGGGGGGCAGTAGTAATGACTTTTTTCACCTGAAATGCACTAAGTAAATATACTTTAAGATGTGGTATTTCAATGTTATATTTTTAAGCAAAGACACATTAAGCAATTTATTAGACACACTCTCTAGTCAAAGAATATCATATGGAACAAATTTAAACTGTGGGTCATGGTTCAATGAACCAAAACATTTTTATTTGGGAATATATGCCAAGTAAGAAGGATAAAGAACAGCTTCCTCTTCATCTCTTCAGTCTGTTGAATATGTGTGCATTATCCGTATGTTTCAATGTGCTTTTGGATTTAGCCTTCATTTTCTTAGACAGATGTTTTTCTGTCCTTTGATTTTATTTCTAAGAGCTTGCAAGATAAAACATGAACTCTAAAATGTTAACCAAGAAAGAGGTACAGAATGATGAGGGCACCTTCCAGAAAGTGAATCCTTGCACCTTTCCTCCACCATCTAGCACCCATTCTGGAATTTTCTTTTCATCTTACAGTCAGCACAACAAACTTGTATTATGTTATATATCTTATTGGTTTTAATGATTGCTTCTACCTTATATAAAGTTGTTTGACTTGTTCAATTTACACATTTGTGCAAATTGTGTGGGTCTCTAGAGTTGAAATGGAGCACATCTATTTTTTATTTTCAGTAAAATTGGTAGATATGAGTCTATCTCTTTCAGCTGACACTTAAAGAGCTACAAGTCATCACTTTTGCCATTATAAGAAAAAGCTGCACAAAGTAAAAATCAACAATTGTTCTTAAAGCTATCAGAGAACTGAGGTATCAGAGTGTACGGCCACTCCAAAATCTAGAGACAGGTGCATCCAGAGAGGTACAGCACTAGAGACATACTTACCTGGAGCTGAAGCCACTAGAAGCCTTAAATTGTGAAACTACTTCCTTTACTAGTGATTCTGATTGCTGTAGTCTGAGTGCTAACTAGCTTGATCATGACAAATTCCTGGGTTCTGCAGTCAGAGAGCCCATACAATTTCTTGGGTTTTCCTTCCAGGAAACCTACAGATTCTCGCAGTGAGGATCCAAGAAAAATCTTCTATGGTGCTGACAAAGGGAGGGGAAAACAGAAAACACAATCCTCTCCTTTCCTTTTCCATAATAAGGGCTTATTTAATCTCAGGGATGAAATACTTCGTCACAGAGCAATACGGAAAATTTATCTCTCCCGGGGAAAGACATGTCCTTTCCACCTTACTCTCTTCTAGCACTTGTATTTCACTGAGGGAGGAGAGGAAAAATTAACTGGGACAGAGTTTCAAGGAAATGTCTTGGAAACTTGACACAGGGAAGGTGGGGGGAAGTTGTACCCCTTGAGGAGGGATAGAAACACTTGTGAAGGCCACACGATGAGACAGAGGTCCACCAAATGACTGAGATGTCTTCCCTCCCCCACACCCAACCACCACACCAGCAAAACTTTGGTATAACAAAATTACAGCTGAGAAATCTGTAGGACAGAGACTGCCTCTGAGAAGTAATCCAAAGAGAAGGCTTAAGGCCAAGGGAGTTATGGAGTCTCTACTCCCTATAGGTACAGCAAACATTAAACACAGCCCAACTCATAGCCAGACAAATATAAATCCTCCACCCAAAATGTCTATTTACCTCAGGAGTTATTATTCATGCATGTCAATTTTCAGCAAAAAACCAAAAAGACTATCAAAAGGCAAGGAAAAAACAGTTTGAGTAAACAAAGCAATCATCATAACCATACTTCAGATAGACGCATTAATGGATAAGGAATTTAAATGAACAGAAAAGGAATTTTAAGTAACTATGATTAATCTGTTAAGGATTCTAATGAAAAAAAAAGAAAAAGAAGAGAGACAACATGCAAGATCCAATGGGTATTATTAGCAGAGTGGGGAAAACTACTTTTAAAAAATCAAAAGAAAACGTTAGAAATCAAAAACACAGAAATAAAGAATGTCTTTGACAGCTCCCAACTGGACTTGATAGAGCCATAGAAAGGACCAGTGAACTTAAAGATAGATTAATAGAAACTTTCCAAGTGAAACACAAGCAGTAAAAAAAAGTTCACCAGAATATTCAAGAACTGTGGGGTCCAATTCTCACAATCCAAGACTGTTAAAGAACATCCCAAACCCATAGTCATTTGTTTTGTGATCTGGTTGGGCTGAGCTGTTGGTTCCCAGACAAGTTTTCCTTCTGTAGACCTTTATGAAAGCTTGATTGACAAACTTTGTGAAATGGCTCCAGTCCTTCACTATCTCTGTCTTGTGTTCCCTGAAGGAGATGCAGTTCTGAAGCTGATTCTAGAATCCATTTCAAAAATATGGGAGAAAAGACCAAAAATGACTCTAAGTGAAACATCCCTGAGGTTTCTTCAGGGCAAACTCCCTAGAGGGAGAGGAAAACTCATTCCCAAGAAGCTATTCTTATCATAAGAGGGGAATCCTAGATTTTTGGAGTTGGAAAAAGCTGTGGACAACATCCTTGGACAAGATGTGGAGACCATGTCCCAGAGAGATTAAATGACTTGTCCAAGGTCATGGTTTCTTAGTCCCAGAGAGGAAACAATACATCTTTCTGAAATAGCACCCTGCTTACATTTTAGTCTTTCATCTCCTTAGCAAATTTAACCTTTTCTATACAGCTGTTGAGATAACCTACTGATCATACAAGCTAAATCAACACAAGGGACATATCTCAGAAAATGCCCCCAAACTGCTTTCCTTTTCATTGTTGAAAACTGTGAGATGAAAGTCTTTAATAACTCACTGCACCAGAGGACCATTACTGTCAGAATATACCACTCAGCCATATATTATAGCCTTTTACTTCTCCACACAAAATTGCTTTGAAATTTACATTTGCTATAAAGAATTCAAGTCCATCACTATTAATTTTCTTCTACAAATTATGTTTAATTATCACCTCTTTCCACCTAGGAAGAAACCCCTCTTGTACTCCTGTCTCCATATAGCTCTCAAGAAGAGTTTCCTCAGCATGAATCTTTGATGCTGATTTTATATCCCTTACTTGCCCTTCCTCATCAAACTCACACAGCCTACTTAGAGATATGGAAATGAATGGTTTGCCTGGCTCCGCATTTCCTGCATACATATGAAATCTGGTCTCTCTATGCAGGAAAAAAGAAAGCTAACATTTTCCAGCTTTAGCCTATGGACAATTAAGCTAGAAACATTCCATTTTAAGATTCAAAGCAGCTTTGAAAGTTGGCCCATGATTGATTGCTTAACAGCTCATATACTACATCTACTAAAGAAACTTCTTAGAGATTCAGCTGTCTTTCTGCTGCTTCAAGAATCACCTTTATTCTCATGCAGTTTTGGAGCCCTAGATAAAACTACTTTAAAAGAAATAGAGAGAGGAATCCAAAAATTATATTATTTTTTCCTTTAATTTTTATGCTTCCTTACTACACGGTATCATAAATAGCATGGTGCTGGGAGTCAGAAACATCAACAGTCAGATCATAACTCGACCAAAAACTTCCACAACTTCAGGCAAATCACTAACCTTTGAGTCCCTGTCTCAGTCTCACCTTTCAAGTTTAACTAAGTTTAACATGTATTATGCTCAGCACATTCAAGGAATTCAAACCGTAATTGTCTTCCCCTTCCAAATTCAATGAAGCAGTATTTTTGTCTAAAAACTTTTGTCTGCAACTGATCAAAACTCAACACAAACTAGCTGAAACTAAAGGGGAATTTACTGATTTACAGAACTAGGAAGTTCTGGCATGTCTCTCTGGCTTTAGATATAGCTGGATTAAGCTTCCCAAACAATGTTGTCATGGTTCTTGATTCAGTTTATCTCTGCTTGCAGTTGTTCTGAACTGACCAAATGCCTGGAAAAATAATCTGTTTAATTTATACAACTTTAGCCCCTCTCAGCAGACCCTCAGTCAAGAAAACTGCCTCCTCCTATCTACATATCAAGTGCAGGGAAGTTTTTTTTTTTTTTTTTTTTTTCAGTGTGCCAAGATTCATTGTTTATGTACCACATCCAATGCTCCATGCAATACATGCCCTCCTTAATACCCACCACTAAGCTCACCCTTCCCCCAACCCATCTCCTCTCTAAAACCCTGTTTCTCAAAGGCCACAGTCTCTCATGGTTTGTCTCACCCTCTGATTTCTCCCAGCTCACTTCTCCTTTCCTTCTCCTGATGTCCTCCATGTTATTCCTTAAGTTCCACAAGTAAGTGAAACCATACAATAATTTACTCTCTCAGCTTGACTTATTTCACTCAGCATAATCTCCTCCAGTCCCATCCATGTTGATGCAAAAGTTGGGTATTCATCCTTTCTGATGGCTGAGTAATATTCCAATTGACCTTCCTTGAAGAGTGTACCCACCTCTATCTCAATCTCTGTGGCCATGTGGAAAAACTACTCTGTTTGGTGAACCTGGGTAAGGACCTGTCATTGTGGTGGAGACCAAAGTACCATGATTTATAGTCTTATCAGGATTATATGGAGTGAGGGATCCTGAGGAATCAGAAGAATGACATTGGACATAATATGAGTGAAAAAAAAATTGAAAATAAATAAATACTAAAACTTCCATTATGCATTGTTGTCAATCAACAAATAAGTATTTGACATCTTTTTTCATGAATTGATTTTCTTTTTCCCCTCTATATTGTCTTGTTCTGGGACCTATAATTTATGCCAGGGATCAACAAACTACAATCCCCCCCAACCAATATGGCCCACTACCTGTTTTGTAAAGAAAATTTATTGAAATACAGCCACATCATTCCCACAATGCCCATCATTCCTTAACATGTTGTCTATGGTTCTTTTCATAGTACAACATCTGGGTGGATAGTTGCAACAGAGTTCACATAGACTGCAAAGCTTAAAATATTTACTATCTGGCTCTTTTCAGAAGAAAGTTTACCAACCCCTGATCTATGTTATAACAACAAAGGTAATGAGAGAGTCAGGAAAAAAATGCTTACTTAGAATATTTGCTTGAAATAAAATAGAAATATTGATGACAATTAAATGTTTATGTGATTTGCACTCACAGTCTGTTAGCAATAAAAGTATTTTAGAAGTTAGAAGAATATATCTTGCCAAAAAAAGTGTTCTCTACATAGTAGATGCTTAGTACATATTTTTAGTCCATATTTAACAGCACAGCCAACCACTAAATTCACTCAAACCCCCAAATTAGGAGCCATTCTTGATTCACTCTTTTCCTTCACACTCTACCTCATCCATATTTTCAAATTCTCCTAGCTCTGCCTTCAAAATATATCCTGAATGGTTCTACTTCTCTTCATTTTTCAGCTTCCTCCCTAGTGCAACCCAACATCATTTTTGTCTAGATGGATGCAATAGTTTTCTAATGAGTCTCCCTCCTTTTGTTCTTAATCATCTATACTCCATAATCTCCTCAACAGCCAAGAGGGACCCTTTTAAAAACAAATCAGGTAAAACTCTTTCCTTCCCTAAATCCATCCAATCACGTCCCTCTTTGCTTAGACTGAAATTCAAATTCCTGTCCTTGGACTACTAGTCACTATGTGAACTGGCCCTTGCCTACCTCTCAACCCTGACCAGATTAACTCTAACCTACTTCACCCCACTCCAGCTATGAAAAGCTTCTTTGGTGGGAGGAGTCAAGATGGCAGAGGAGTTGCAAACTGAGATGACATCAGGTCACAGGAGTTTAGCAAGATAGTTATCAAACCATTCCGAACACCCACAAACCCAACAGGAGACCAAAGAGAAGAAGAGCAGCAATTCTAGAAACAGAAAGTCGACCACTTTCTGAAAGGTAGGAAGTATGGAGAAGTGAATCTGAAGCGACGGGAAGATAGTCCACGGGGGGAGGGACTGGCTCCTGGCAAGCGGTGGAGCAACAGAGCACAAAATTTGAATATTTAAAAGTCTGCTCCACTGAGGGACATAGCTACAGAGGCTAAGCAGGGGTGGAGCCCTCACAGGGACAGTGTGGTCTCAGGTCCTGCGGGGTCACAGAAGGATCAGGGGTGTCTGAGTGTAGCAGAGCTCACAGGTATTGGAGCCAGGAAGCTGGCTGTAGAGACAGAGTGGAGGAGTGAGCTCTCAGCTTGAGGGTTACTTAAACTGTGATCCATGGCACAATTAGACCACTGCTCTTTGAGCGGGGTCACAAGTGTCAGATCTGGGGAGACTCACCTTCCTTCTCTGGAGGCAGGAATTTGCTGGGTTTGGAGGCTCCAAACCATAGTGTGTGCCAGAGATAAAAATGCTCGGTCACAGGCCAGGTGAGCTCAGAGCACCGCTGGAGACCAGGGAGACCAGAGTGATTGAGCACTTTTCCCTGAGGGCTCACTGAGGAGTGGGGCCCTGAGCTCTCAGCTACTTGGCTCCTCCAGGGACTGGGAGGCTGCCCTTTTCATTCCCATCCTCCAGAGCTCTATGGAAAACGTTCAGGGAGCAAAAGCTCCTGAGAGCAAACCCGCAAACCTGAGCATATTACTTAGCCCAGCCCCTGGCAAGGGCAGTGCAATTCTGCCTAGGGCAAAGACATTTGAGAATCATTACAACAGGCCCCTCCCCAAGGAGATCAGCAAGAACATCCAGCCAAGACCAAGCTCATTGATCAAGGAGAACAGCGGAATTCCAGAGGAAGGGAAAGCAAAGCATGGAATTCATGGCTTTCTCCCCATGATTCTTTAGTCTTACAAAGTTAATTAAATTTTTAAAAATTTTTTAAATTTTATTTTTCCTATTCTAATATTTTTAAATTTTTCCTTTTTCCTCTTTTAATGTTTTTTAACTAGTTTATCTTTAACAATACCTTTCTAAAAATATTTTTAAACCTTCATTATTAAAATCATATTTTATCCTTCATTGTATCTAACTTTATTTTTTGTATATATAGGGTTTTTTCTTCTAAAAAATTTTTGGGATACAATTTCTTCTAGTAGATAAAAATATACCCTAAATCTAGCACAGGGCTTCATTCTAATCTCCAGCCTGAGCAAATTCTCTGCACTTTATTTTCCTTCTTTTTCCAACCAACTTATCTTATCAATTCCTTTTTTTAGAAATTTTAAAAAATTTTCATCCTTATGGGGATGTTATAATCCTTTCCCTATATAATTCCCTATATAAGGGAAGTTATAATCCTTCCCTTCATTGTGATTAGCCTTATTTGTGCATATATATAAGTTTTTCTTTCTTTAAAAAATTTTGGGAGGTAGTTTCTTCTAAGACACCAAAATACACCCAAAATCAAGTGGGTGGCTCTATTCTATTCACCAGTCTAAAATTAATATATATATATATATATATTTTTTTTTTAATATTTTTAAAAATTTTTTAAACTTCTTTTTACCCCTTTTTTTCTCCCCCTGATTTGGGGTCTCTTCTGATTTGGTTAGCGTACATTTTTCTGGGGTCTTTGCCACCCTTTTAGTATTTTATTCTCTCCTTCATATATTCTTATCTGGATAAAATGAAAGGTGGAAAAACTCACCACAGAAAAAAGAACAAGAGGCAGTACCAAAGACTAGGGACCTAATCAATACAGACATTGGTAATATGTCAGATCTAGAGTTCAGAATGGCAATTCTCAAGGTGCTAGCTGGGCTCGAAAAAGGTATTGAAGATATTGGAGAAACGCTGTCTGGAGAAATAAAAGCCCTTTCTGAAGAAATAAAAGAACTAAAATCTAACCAAGCTGAAATCAAAAAAGCTATTAATGAGGTGTAATAAAAAATGGAGGCTCTTACTGCTAGGATAAATGAGGCAGAAGAGAGAATTAGTGATATAGAAGACCAAATGACAGAGAATAAAGAAGCTGAGCAAAAGAGAGGCAAACAACTACTGGACCACAAGGGGAGAATTCGAGAGATAAGTGATACCATAAGATGAAACAATATTAGAATAATTGGGATTCCAGAAGAAGAAGAAAGAGAGAGAGGGGCATATTGGAGTGAATTATTGTAGAGAATTTCCCTAAAATGGCAAAGGGAACAAACATCAAAATCCAGGAGGCACAGAGAATCCCCCTCAAAATCAATAAAAATAGGTCCACACCCCATCATCTAATATTGAAACTTACAAGTCTTAGTGACAAAGAGAAAATCCTGAAAGCAGCCCACGACAAGAAGTCTGTAACATACCATGATAAAAATATTAGATTGTCAGCAGACTTATCCACAGAGACCTGGCAGGCCAGAAAGAACTGGCATATATTCAGAGCACTAAACAAGAAAAACATGCAGCCAAGAATACTTATATCCAGCTAGGCTATCACTGAAAATAGAAGGAGAGATAAAAAGCTTCCAGGACAAACAAAAACTAAAAGAATTTGTAAACACCAAACCAGCCCTACAGGAAATATTGAAAGGGGTCCTCTAAGCAAAGACAGCCTAAAAGTGGTGGACCAGAAAGGAACAGAGACAATATACAGTAACTGTCACCTTACAGGCAATACAATGGCACTAAATTCGTATCTTTCAATAGTTATCCTGAATGTAAATGGGTTAAATGCCCCAATCAAAAGACACAGGGTATCAGGATGGATTTTTTTTTTTAAAGCCCATCAATATGCTTTCTACAAGAAATTCATTTTAGACTCAAAGACATCTCCAGATTTAAAGTGAGGGGGTGGAAAACAATTTACCATGCTAACATCAAAAGAAAGCTGGGGTGGCAATCTAAAATCTAAAATTAGATTTTAAACCAAGGACTATAATAAGAGATGAGGAAGGACACTATATCATACTCAAAGAGTCTGTCCAACAAGAAGATCTAGCAATTTTAAATATCTATGCCCCTAACATGGGAGTAGCCAACTATATAAACCAATTATAACAAAATTAAAGAAACACATCAACAATAATACAATAATAGTAGAGGACTTTAACACCCCCCTCACTGAAATGGACAGATCATCTAAACAAAAGATCAACAAGGAAATAAAGGCCTTAAGTGACACACTGGACCAGATGGACATCACAGATCTATTCAGAACATTCCATCCCAAAGCAACAGAATACACATTCTTCTCTAGTCCACATGGAACATTCTCCAGAAGAGATCACATTCTAGGTCACAAATTAGGTCTCAACTGGTACCAAAAATTGGGATCATTCCCTGTATATTTTCAGACTACAATGCTCTGAAGCTAGAACTCAATCATAAGAGGAAAGTTGGAAAGAACTCAAATACATGGAGGCTAAAGAGCATCCTACTAAAGAATGAATGGGTCAACCAGGAAATTAAAGAAGAATTTTTAAAATTCCTGGAAACAAATGATAATGAAAACACAACTGAAAATCTTCTTTGGTTCCTAGACTATACCATGCCCGTTCCCATAGTAGGACTTTTCATTCCCTCCCTCTGCCTAGAACTTTCTGCACTCATCCCTACATGGCTGGTTGATTTGGACTAATAATACAGGAATCAATTCAAAGGTCACCTCTTCATGGGATTAATAGATATTTTCCCACAACTTTTAAGGCATATATATATATATATATATATATATATATATATATATATATTTTTTAAGGCAAAAGATGATATTCTGTTTTCTATTTTTTTGCCACATACATTGTGAGGTTCACATTAGGTGGAAATACAAATTAACTGACATCCATAATTTTATTGTTTATGACTGTTTATGATGGCTTATTGTTTATCTCCTTGATTTCCTAACATGATCTAGATGGTAGTTAGAGTGATATGAACATGATGATATATGCTGTGTGAATGACTCTTTTAATATGATATACACAATGTAATATTCATATATTTCTTATTTTCATAGATTTGACTAATTGTTTCATAATTAGCTCCACCTCATCTACTTCCTTCAATTACTGAAGTTCTTTGAGCTTGTTGTTGAGGTTAACAATCATTGGCTAAAATAGACTTGACACTGATGTTTAAGATCAAATTAAGAAACTGCACTCTGCTTAGATTACTCAGTGAAGCCGTATGTTTTGACCTAAGAGCTGTTGATTTCAGGTAATTCAGACAAAAAAAAAATCATCATTAAAATATCAAATCTCATGAGTTTTTAAAACATTGTGAGACAGGAAGCATTTACTGATTTTTCTGTTGCAGGACAGAGTTTTAATTAACCCTGAATATGACCTTGGTCCATCAGGGTGTTAACACTACATAATATAAGCTTTTATTGCACTATGACTGACCTCTGCTGGTTCATAGTTACTCTGAATATTCAGTCAAAATGGATGTATTAATGCAGGTTAAAACTAGTATTGATTAATACACTTCAGATGCAATCCTTCAGCCAAGTGCTAACCACCTTCCAGAATATATCAACCCCTTATTTGTTCACAAAGATATTTTAAGAACTTTGAGAATTTTGGCCCAATGCCATAAAAAATGTGTACATATGCTTGATTGGCAAGCAACATCAAAAATAAGAAATGGGATTTATCTGTCATGATTTTTTTTAATGACCCCATCTTAGTTCCTGGTGGGAACTGCTTTTTCTCCCCAGTCCTCATAAGGCAGTTTATAATTCTGATCAAAAATATCTCAGATATAGCTTGTTTTGTTTATCCTTTTTGGAAAACCAAATGTCTCTCTCTCTCTCTTATCATCAAGCATTTCTATTAATGTTAGGGGTCTTATTTAGAAGTGGTATTCATACCTTGGGATATAAATCCAGCCACTGATGTGCTAGGCCCTCAGTTAGATCCACAACTCATTCTCCTACAATCTGGCAAACTATCTAGGGTTTCCACTGTCACACATCAGGCACCACAGATTTCAGTTGAAAAACATTGCCTTTGACCAAAAAGACCAAAGGAAATGTGAGTTTATTTTACACATTATATGCATTGTTATGATAAAGAAGGGTCAGAGAAAGAGTTCTAGATATTTAAAAACAACAACAACAAAACTTTGGCCTTGTCACCATGGAATTTGTAGCATTTTCATGGAATCTCATCAGGTAATTGTTATTTAGACAAGAGTTACAATAAGCATGTCTACAACTCAGTCATTAACTGTTGAAACTTAAGGATGAGCTTTAATTATAGGCATTCCTGGAGCTTGAGTCATCTCCGAGTGTTTCTTAGGCACATGTGGCCAGTTTTAGAGAAGAGGAGAATCCCTCAATAGATACTGAATGTGGTTTCCATAAATGGATCAAAAGCAAAATTGAGAAAACCTTGGCAATTTTTCACCCCACCTCTACTTCCCCCTCCTTTACAAGTTCTAGCCTTTCTTTTTTCTCAAGGGCTGGGTCATCTTGCTTCTTAAGAGCTGCCCCATACCGAAAGAGACACTTCCAAACCCTGTACATAAAATTCTGCGTCTCTGATTTTTTTTTTTTTTAACAATAGACTCTTATAAAGGAGCTACTGGGAAATATTGTAAAAGCATTTTGACGAAACTTAATATATATTGCCAGAATGGCATTCCATTTTTTCATCTTAGAATTGAGCTCTCTTGCAGCCACATAGTTTAACTCTCAAGACTGAGAACCAAAGCCAGCTGTATCAATACGATTTTACTCTTTCTTCCTGGAAATTGTTGCTCATTAAGATAAGGCTATAAGCCAATAAATAACTCCACGTTAGGCTTTAGAAATTGTTTGAAAGTGAAGTTATATGAATAATTAATTTGTTCATTTGGATAAACAGACACCCTTGTCAAAACAATAGATTGTTCATGGGGCCAAGCACTGACATATCAAATTATTTTTACTTAGAAGACATACTTAAAGGTCCTTATCTTGCTGTGCTCACCAATCTTAAACTATGACATCATACTTTGGCCATTCCCTATCAGTTCTTCATGCTAAACACCTGCCTTAAACTACATGAACCCAGATCCCCAAACCCTGTGGATTTGTATCCGTGACCACCCTCTTCTGAGACATGACTAAGACTCTGTCAAGGTAGGTTCTCCCTTACTGATGTATGCTTAATAAAGTTAGCTTTGCTTTGGCCTCAGTTTATTCTAGTGATCTTTTAGGAAGTCAGCCATTAAAAGGTCCAACAAATATGTATCAACTCTCTTCTTTTCTGGCACCTTGCTAGACACTGGTAACTAATGGTGACACTTTCATATAATCCTGGGAGGGAGAAATGTACTAATCAAATAATTACAAATATATAAATTCTAATTGCGATTAGTGTTATAAGGGAAAGACACAAACTTCTTATGAGAGCAAATAACCAGATAATTTGATGCTTTTAGGGAGAATAAGGAGTCCGCATTGAGTAAGTAATATTTGATCCAAGATTTCAGGGATGAGTAAGTCTAGGAGAAGATGGAGAGGAAGGGGAAGAGGGAAAGAAAGGATGGAAGGGAAGAGGGACAAACATGGAAGAAGGGGAGGATTGGAAGGCTCAGGAACAAGGAAAGTGAGGAGAGTCAGGGAATGAAAAGCAGGAGAAGGAAGTGAGAGGGAGGGAAGAGGGGAAATTTGAGAGGTTTTTAGGCATGTGGAAAATCTGCATGATGTCAACTGGGGAAAAAAAATCCCCTTCATCTGGAACAGAGAGCAAAGGAAAAATAGCCTTAGGAGATCAGAGGGGAGAAGTCATAAGGGACAATATATAAGCATATAGACCAGAAAAGTTGTACAGTTTAACCGTCATCCATAAGAGTATGAGAGTCTCTGTTTTATTATATTATTGACAACATTAAGTATTATCATATGTTCATCTTTGTTAAATTAAGAGATGAAAAATATCCCATTATCTCTATTTTTAACCTCTTGTTGACTGGTGAGCTGATGACAAAAAAGGTAATTTGAAGGTTTTTTTTTATTCCCTCCATATAAATTCTCTCTTCAATCCTTGACCTCAACATATCCATGGAGATTCCTGTTTTTCTGATCTATTTGAATGGCATTTTACATATTAAGTGATATTGGTCCTTCACCATAATTTTTACAAATATTCCTCCTAGTTTGTTGTTGGGTTTTAATCTTACATTGTTTTGTAGATACATAGAGCTTTATTTTTATGCATTAAATTCATCAATATTTTCATCTGTGGTTTTCCCTTTGTTTTTCCACTTGCAGAGACTTTCTGAATCCAAAGACTTAAATAATCAGGTAAATGTCTTGAAGACTTATGATTTGGATTTCTACATTTAAATCATGAAATATTTGGTATTTATTTTGTAGCACGTCATCTGTTAGGAATCTAAATATACGTTTATCCCCTTCACAATTTTCTGATTGTTGGGAGCTTTTTGTTTTCTAATCTTGCCATCCCCTCTCCCCAAGTGTTCGATAATTCTTTTGTCATATTTTGCTTTTTCAAACAGTAGAGTCTGTTACAAAGCCGGCTATTCCATTTCATTTGCCTGTTTGTTTATCCCTGGGGCCACACTGATTTAATTATTGGAGCTTCACACTAAGTTTTAATATCTGGTTGCAGCCTGTTCGGGCTCTCACCTAGTGATTCCTCCCCTAGCACTTCAGAAGAACAGTAGCAAGTTCTGAAGAAGCAAATCCTTTTGAAGTGCTAATTTGGAATGTGTTAACAGATTCACCCTCTTACACTGGAATGCCTTTCCAGACACTTCTAGAATACACGTACTATTTAACCCGCTGCTTCAGGCTTCCGGAGCGGTGATCCAACGCACTGAAATCTAAAGACCCGCATTTGAGGTCAGCTATCCCCGCCTTCAGGTATCTCCTTGAGGATGTCTTTAAGCTTCTGCTTTCTCATGACTAAGGTGGTGGGCCCATGCGTTGCATGAAGGTATCGCGAGGAGAAGGTAACCAACGAAAAAGCTTTTGTGGGTAAGAGGCCGAGATTGGTCCTAGGATCTGGAGGTAGGCGAGGCCTTCACTTTGGTGCCCTGACAGGACCACAGTCACACCAGCCCTCCCATTTTATTTTCACGGTCCTCCACACCTCACCGGGTCTCTTCAGCCTAGAAAACTCCCAACTTTCAGGATCAAATGCTGTAATTAATAGAGTAAAAGTAAATACCTCAATATTGAAAAGATACCACAATATAATCCTGCTATAAAGTGAAGAGCCTGGAAAGCCAACAAGACAAAATAATGGCCCTCCTTAACCCCAGAAAGCTTGGATTTGGGGATGTAGAGTTTTCCTCAGGAGCAGAGAGGAGACAGATGAGGGAAGAAAGGGAGAGAGAGGGAGAGAAACAGAGAGAGAGAGAGAGAGATCTGCCATTGGGTCAAGCAAACAGCTCACAGAAAAATGAAAACAGGAATAAGAGTGGACCTTTTTAGAAATTCAGCTGGCCCCCTTGCTAGGGAGTGGAGATGAATTTCAATAAGGATGAAAATCCCCACAGTTTTCCTGGAGGAGATCTCTTTTCCTCGGGCCTGTAAAGGCGGTCCGAGAGAGGCCTCCCTGAAGGCACTGCGGCCTCCCCTCCCCTGAGGCTGGGCTCCAGGTTGTCACCCACCCCAGCAAACCCCAACAAGTTAATTTGTAATCTTAGGGGGAAAATGATGGCCGCGCTGTGTCTGTCACTGAGCGCTCTCCCTGCCAGTTTAAACAGCTGATTAGTTAGCGCCACTGGAATCGATCCGCATCAGTTCCACCTGCATGCACCCACCAGGAACCACTTTATTGTAAATCAGTCACTCTGAAAACATCTCACAAAGGGGCCAGGCTTTGCTAACAAGCCGTCAATTCCCGCTGCCTGTTGGCAGCACCCAGCAAATGAGGAGTGCAACCAACATTTGCTCAAAAATTATCTCGTCAGGTTCTTCTGAGCTTCGACGGGAGGTGGAGAAGCAGGGATGGACTGGGGCTTCCTAATGTAGGCACATGCCCAAGGTAGATTAGTCTCCCTGGAACAAGGGCCAAGGTTTGACCAGACCCACCCTTTAAAAAAATGGGCAAAAGATTTGTATGGACATTTCACAGAAGAAGATATATTTTTGGCCATCAGTATGCAACAAAGTGCTCAACATCCTTAGTCATCTCGCATATGTAAATTAACACCTCACTGATGTAAGTACCACACAAGCCAAATGATTAAAATTAAAAAGACTGACCATGCCCAATGTCGGTGAGGATCTAGAGCAAACTGAATTTTTAAACATTGTTGGTAAGAGTGTAATGTGAGATAACTACTTTGGGAAAAAAGGTTGCAATTTCTTATAAAAGTTAAGCATACCCTAGCCTATCACCAGCAGTTCTACTCCAACATATTTACCTGCGAGAGATGAAAACATAGTGCATATAAAGACTTGTATACAAACATTCACAGCAGCTTTCATTCACCCTAGACAGAATCTGGAAAGAGCATAGGTGTTCATTACCAGGTGAATGGATAAACACAGCATGGTATGTCCATACATAGGGGATACCACTCAGTGATTAAAAGGAATGAATTTCTGATACACACAGCATGGGAGAATTTTAAAACATGCCAAGGGAGGAAATTTACACAAAATAATACTAACTCTGATTCCATATATGTGATACATAGAGTGAACAAACTAATCTATGGTAGGGAAGAAAATCATAATAGTAGTTGCTTCTGGGGAGGTGGGGTTGAGGATTGACAGAATTGGCATGAGGGAACTTTCTGGAACCAGGGTCCTATTCTCTATCTTCATAGGAGTTTGGTTTACACAGGCATATGCATGTGTCAAAACTCAGTGAAGGGTCCACATTATATTGTCCCTCCAATCTCAAAAGTAAGAGAGAAGTATAAATAAATATTAAGTTTAATTAGTGTTAGACATCCTGAAGTATTTGCAGTGATGTGTATCAGAGTCCACTTACTTCAAAATGCACTTGAAGATGGATAACTGGAGAGCTATAGCATAAAACAGATGTAATAAAAACTAAGTAGGGGTAGGTTGGACGATTTACTGTGAAATCCTTTAGACTTCTCTGTATTTTGGAAAATATGCATGATACAATGATGAGGCAGGGAGAAATGAGATGGAAGGTCTGCCTTACCTGGTCAACATTATGCCCTGGACAGTTTTGTGCCCTGTCTGAATGTCCCATGGGTCTTTAAATCAATCTTTACCCTTATTCATTGACCAGATGAAAAGATTTATTTGGGCTCCCCAGAAACAAACCTGCCAGATAACACAGGGAACACACTTCTCAGCGAAAAGACGTGCAGGGAATATTATAATTGGTTTCCAAGAGCTTTCTACAAAACATTTCAACTCTTCTTAGTTAAAGAGATGGAACAAAGGCATTTTGTCTTGAGATGTTCTCCCCCTACCTTTGTGGCTGCTATTTGAATCTCAGTATGTGGGCAGGAATGCCAAAGAACACTGTGCTCCCATTCTGGGTAATGGAGAGCTCTATTGTTTGCATTTGGTTAGAAGGCATGAAGGTAATAACCTGATTTTGCCAAGTGTGGTCCAGACAGCCTCATACAGGAATGGCTCAGCTCATTTGCTGACAGATGATTACATTGTCAACGCTGCATGGTTGAGAGTAATTGTGCGATGATGGCTCCCTTGTAAACCTTGCATCAGAAGGCAAAACTCTGGGAGTAGTTCGAGCAGTGGGGAGGAGTAAAATTGGACTGTGAGGGAGAACAGCTGAATGCCTGTGGCCTGTCCTCTTCAGTGGGGGTTTGTGGAGGCACAGATGGGAGAAGAAGCTTAAAGTCACTGGGGAGACAGTTATGGTAATGAAACATCACAAGGTAATGGTGACAAGATAACATGGTTAGAAGGAACCTTGGATTGATTAGGACTTGGCAGCCAAGGTGGCACTGGATTTCAGGAGGCCGTAGGTGCAGTGAAACCACTATTTCTGGTGTAGGAGCTAAGTACCCAGCCGCGAGATCTGCTTTGCCCAAGTTCAAGTCTCAGCTGGCCACTTACTAGCTCTGTGACCTTAGGCAAATTACTCCAGCTCTCTAGGCCTTTTACCTTATCTGCAAAAGTGGTTTAAATAACCATAGCCCACACACGGTTGCTATGAGGACTGAGAGTGGCATAGAAATCTGAGGATGCCAGCCA
This sequence comes from Mellivora capensis, assembly GCA_004024625.1. Lineage (NCBI taxonomy): Eukaryota > Metazoa > Chordata > Mammalia > Carnivora > Mustelidae > Mellivora > Mellivora capensis. The sequence continues at coordinate 42,868 of PISX010004886.1, read as the reverse complement.
TATGATGGCATCTTGGAAATGTTCATTGTGATGGGAGGCAGACTGCCTTTCCTCCGGGCCCTGGATGAGCTTGAGTTACAGTAATACAGTATTAGGCTCCAAATATCACTCTGCCCCTTGGCTACTATCTGCCCTCCATTCAGGCTGGAGACTCTTATTCTGGGCATGGGCCATCACTTACCCCAGTAAGCAGTATAAATGCAAGGTCTGAGCTAGTTTGTTTTAGGCTGAGCAAGTACTTCTTGAAGATTCTTTCAAGGAATTTAAGGCACAGGGTTCTTACTCTTCTGGGAGGTTATCGCTAACTTTTCGAGGCCTTAGCTTCCTCTTCCAAGAGTAAGAAAAACAATGCCAGCTTCTGCACAGTTACTGTGAGGATGAGGACAATACATGTGAAGTGCCTGTGGCCATACCTGACACATAGTAGTTGCTCAATAAATGATATGCTATTATATATAAATAATGCCTACATCATATACATATGCATATGTGTGTGTGTGCCACATGTAAGTGTATATACGTATGCATATATATACAACACAGAAATATACACATACATATAGCTATAGCAATAATACATATACGTAGTTATAGTTGTAGCAATAATATAAATCCAAACTCTGTAATCGCATAAATGAGGGTTGCAGGTGAATATTTATTTAAACAATATGAGTCCCCTTTTCTTCAGGCAACTTAGAAAACATTGATCCAGCAAATGATCTGCTCACCTGTGTCTGATAAACTCTATTTAATTCTACCTGATTCTACTTAGAAGCGACATACATTAACATAATAAAGCTTATGAGCTATTGAACACCTCATGAAGAGCAAGGGTTAAAAGAAAGGATTTTCTGGGAAGCACTTATTAACAGTTATAGGCTAGTCGTGATAGCAGTGATGTTGATGGTAACACAAAATACACAAAGTACTGCCAGTTTAGCAGTTTATGTTCATTTAAATCTTCCCTCTGAACACTTTAAAGCCATCAAGAAAAACAACATGTAACCTAAACTCTACATTATCTTGGATGAGCAAAGTAAGAACCTGGGAAACTATGCGACTTCACTCATTTCTTCATTTCATATGATGACGTACATGTGCTCAGCATAGTGCTTTATGTTTTGGGTAAAAAGGAGCTAAGACATTATAACTGTGTTCAAGGAAGTAAAGTTGAGGTCCCACCTGATGTACCCTAGAAATAAAACTTTCCAGTTCCAAAAAATTGTGTGAATTTTGACCTCCTGCTTATTCCCCTGGTGGAAATTCTCAATGCACATGGAGCATATTAAATGTTGTAAGAAGTCCTAGGAAAGCCTCCTTATTCAGGTCTGTATTCCAACAATTATTTGACCACAGAATCTCTCTGCCAACAAGATGTGCATTCCTGTTACTTGGGAAATCTGTAATACAAGGGAACAGGCATACAAATACAGTGATGGCTGGTGACAAAGGCTGGGACACTTGGCAGCCTGAGCAGCCTGAGAACAGAGAGGACAGAAGGGTCAGATCTACTTCTGCATTAACCAAAGATCTAGAAAGTCTCCCACATTTCAGCCAAGGTCAATTAGCCAAGTGATGGAAGCACTGAGATCTTCCCAGGCCAAGTGCTTCTGAAAAGAAAAGACAGCCTTTCCACATTTACTCTTCCCATTCAATAGAAGTGCTCCAAGAGAATTTTGCTCTCTTTGGGAAGAATTTTGCTCTCTTTGGGAAGTTCAGCATTGACTTTTTCACATGTAAAACAAGGAGGCTAAACTTGTCATTTCTAACTGTATGCTGGCCTGCCATGATTCTGTGCTTTAAACATTGACTCTGTGTGGTTTGGGTAAGAGCCAGTGGCCCACAGACCAGCACAGCAAGGTGTTTCTGTTGGAACTCCTACTTCAATCCAGCTAAAAGGCAAAGCTCTTCACAAAGGTTTATCTTGTGTATTGATTTAGGCTGGAAAGGCTCACACACTGTGTCATAACAGATACCATGAAGAAAGAAGCTTCCAGGTCAGGTCCAACTAAATATAGCACATGGAACTCAGAAAGCCATAGGGTAATTCCTTAAAACCTCCACTTATGAAGGACTTTACCATACCGATGGGTAACTCTAGATTACTCCAGAATTTAGAGTTCTGTCCAATAGAAATACAGAGAAGAGGTTTGTATGTAAGTTCCTGTACCTCACTTTCATAAGCCACATTCCCATACCACATCCCTCTTACACAGTCTTCACAGATATTATAAGTAAAAATAGGATACTCAAAAAAGAATCTCTAAACTTACGGTCTGAATCCATAATCTCAGGAGATCATACCTTTAAGAAAAGATTTTTTTAAAAATGACAGAGTCAGAGAATATTTTAGGGGCATGCTTGCTCAGTTAAAGGACAAGGAAAAAGAGGTAGAAGTCCTAAATGGTCTTCAAATTTCTGACGTGAGCAACTTTGTGATTTAGAGAACAATTTTATGCAGGTTTCACTAACAATGTAATTTGACATCATCTTTAATTAAAATTGGCATTCCAGGACTGTTCACTAGTGTAGTATTGATAGAGAATGAGGTCTGATTGTCCTCACCTAGCAAACCAGCTCTTGAGGGCATTCATAGAATTCTGAAAAGCTTACTTTGCATGCAAGTTTCTTCTGCGCTAGTATTATTAAGTCAAGGCACAGAAAAAAAATGCACAGTGGGATAGATCTGATGTTAAATCTTTCTATAATTAATGACAACCTCTATGATTTAGTTGCAGCAAAAACATTATTTATCACCCTGAAGTAACAGTGTAAATTTGAATTGTATTTGTTTTATCATTTTGTTTTCACCGAATCTTAAATTATTTTTCTTTATGGCTAATAGTTTTCAAATCTCTTTGTTTTACAGTTAAGCAAGAGTTATATACATAAAGAATTTTAGTCCCAATTTTATGTTTATGCATTTATAGAAAATTATATTTAACACTATGTAACACCTATTATATGTCAGGGACCGGATATAAGTGCTTTGCAAATATTAATGCATTTAACTCTCATAACAATGTTGTGGATTATTGCCACTTTACAGATGATAATAATGAGGCAAAGAGAAATTTCAGTGATTTGGCAAAGGTCATATAACCAGTAAAGATACAAGATTCAAACCCTGACAGTGTGGATCCTGAGCAAATCTATGTTCTTAAATAACATTAATAATTTAATGTAACATGTCTGTGCACTTTTTTCCTTTTAATATACTATTCAGGTTTCACTGTAATAGTCCATTTGATTCCTTGAGCAGAATTTAGAGAAGATATAATCTGGCGTCATTCTTTTTGGATCCAGGAGGAAACATAAGCCCAGAGGTGAAGAGGTGAGTATTTGGGGTGAGATTCATGTGTTTCTTTGTAATATTCTTCCAGATACTTCACCTGTATCTGATCTCCCAATTCAAATTATAAATAGACAGAGTTAGTGTCCTGCCTATCCTCCAGAGACCGAGGACAGCATTGTACAGAATAGAGACCTACAGAATTCACCATGGCTCAAACAGGCTAAACTGAAACTTAGACCAATTAGGGATCTAATTGGCTGAGGACAGCTGGGCACATTTCTCATCTCTCAAGTGTCACAGAAGGCTCCTAATATGAAACAGCACTGGTCTGCTGGGTTGACCCGACATATCCAAAATGCCCATTCTTTTCCTTGTCCTTCCCCCATTGGCCTAGAGACCTCTTACTAAAGCTGCAAGACCCAGAGCAAACACCATCTCCCTCCTGAGGCTTTCTGTGATCCCATCAAGTGGACCTGCCAATTTCTGTGTGTGCCTCCCTACCCGCTGTGTCTGCCCCTTTGTGACACTTCTTAAACTGCCATATAATCAACTTTATTTCTGTCTCAATGGCTGGATCCTTAAAAGGCAGGGACTATGTCCCATTTATTTTTGTTGCCCTAGCACCTAGTGTTATGCACTAAATTGTATCTTCCCAAATACTTGTATTGAAATTCTAGCCCCCAAGTATCTCAGAATGTAACCATATTTGAGATAAAGTCTGTAAAGAGGTGATTAAGTTTAAATGAGCCCATAATAAGAGAGGAAGAGGCACCAGGGATTAGCACACACAGAGCAAAGGGATGTGCATACACACCTGCAAGAAATGGAGAGAGCCTCAGAAGAAAATCACCCTGCAGATTCCTTGCTCTTGGACACCCAGCCTCCATAGCTGTGAGAAAAACAATGCCTGCTTGTTTAAGCCTCCCAGTTTGTAGTACAGAAACTCTAGCAAACTGATGCAGCTAGTACAATACATTCATATGTACTTGGTGCTAAAGATAGAGGTAGACACATACTTATATTTATAATTTTGTGTCTGTGTCTATATCTTAAAATAAAAGTGACTCATCCGGGACACCTGGGTGGCTCAGTCGGTTAAGCAGCTGCCTTCGGCTCAGGTCATGATCCCAGCGTCCTGGGATCGAGTCCCACATCGGGTTCCTTGCTCAGCAGGGAGTCTGCTTCTCCCTCTAACTCTGCCTGCCATTCTGTCTGCCTGTGCTCTCTCTCTCTGACAAATAAATAAATAAAATCTTAAAAAAAAAAAAAAAGTGACTCATCCAAGGCCACAGAGCAAACTGGTGAGAGACTATGGCTACAAAAAACAACCTTCTCCTCCTCTAGATCTCAATCTGCTTTCAACTCTGAATTTTATATGATTATGTGGTTCAATTTTTGTGATTTTTTTCAATTTATATGAGGACCCTCCAAGAAGTATAGTGTGTTGGCTTTGACATCACAAACCATGTAAAGAAATTCTTACACTTTGGGAGAAGATGCATGACTGATTTGATTACATTAGGATCAACTAAAGACTAAGGCAACAAAAGTGAAGTAGTGTGTGTGTATAGTTGCAAGCATGCACTAATGTGTGTGTTTGCGTATGCACACAGTCACACAACATGATTAAATTTATCAGAATTCTCTTGGGCTCTTGTTGGAACCATGATCTCATTCGTACTTTGGGTATTTTCCCAAATAAGTGCCTGTGCTTTGAGCAACAACTGTAGGCAAGAGGTGGGGAGGATACGTGATCTTACAAGAACAGAATGGGAGACAGAAGATCAGCAAAATCTAGGACTAAGACAGCCAGATGCCTGCCACTGGACTCATCTGTGGCATACAGAGAGAGAAATGTGGGAACCATCAAAGCACATTTAGGGATCATCTCCCTGAGAGCCCTGGCTGAATTCTCTACTGCAGCCCTTCCTCAGACTTCATACACATTCTAAGTCCTTCTCTCCAAGCTGTTGAGGCTCACTAAGTGTTTGTTGAATGGATGAATGAATCAAAGGGCTGACTTCACTGGGAACGCACTTAAATGTTGATCATAGAAAAAGGAGGTGGGTTCACATACTAGCCCACAGTAGAGAAAGCAATTCAATTCCCAACACTAACAGACAGTAAACTCAGGCTAAAACATGGCAATTTTATGAGACTCTTGGCTGTGGCAACTTTGTCTTTCTTTTCTTGGTTTCTCTTTTCCATTTCCACCCCCTATTGACTATTTGTAAGCACCACAGCAAGATAGCCCGGCTTTTACATTTTTTCCTGAAATCTCCTCATCACTGTGTGGGCCATGGGAAATCTCCATTGGCTTATTAGTCATTTGCTTTTCAATTTTTTTCCCATACAGTTGAATAACTCATATGGTCCACAGGCTGAGGAATTTGTCATGTGCAAACACCACACACACACACAATGAATGGGAACCTTATTTGTTTAAGACATGGAAATAGAGTCGGGAAGAAGTTTAAAGCACTGAAAAGACCAGAATTTATCCTGACTCCCTGGTGGTTGTATAGGTCAGAGAATAAATGTAACCTTGAGTTTTCTGGGTCCCTGCAAACAGGGTAAAGGCATTCAGACCAGGGGATTAGCTAGTCTGTTAGTTAATGCATGAAAATGGCTTCACAATTTTCCCCACAGGAGGTTGGTGAAGGGGTAGAGAAGAGGGATTAGGTGGGAGGGTGGGGGTGGGGGGGGTAGGGAGCTTGAGGAGAAAAGGATGCTGATTTTTGGAAGCAAAGAGAGAGGACAAAGTCAGAGGCACATTGGAATCTGTCCTTTGGATGACTGAGGGTAGGATGGGGCTTTGATCTATATTTAGTCCCCAAAGCTCAGAGCTGCGAGACAACCTTTGTTATGCCAGGGAGGCTCATGTTGGACACCAGAACAAGGGCAAGAGAGGACAGTGGGAGAGAATTACAGAAGAGGGATGAGGATACACGGGGAGGGGCTGCAGTGGGGGGAAGGGGAGTGCTCTCTTTCTCTTTCCCTCCTTTGTGAACATACAGACAAGTCCATCAAACCCGTGGCAGGCTGCTGTGATGAGAAAGATACATAATATGATAAAGCTTGGTAGCAGGCATGTGTGATTGAACAGACCAATGAAGAGATAACATTTGAAAGCTTTACTGCTTGGAAAGCTGTTAGCAAGCTGGTGTCCCCTTCATCATGTTTAATTTTACTTTTACTACCCTTCATTTGCTTTGACGGGTTGATGTTGCCATGGTGCGGTTGGAATTCTCATAAAAGTGCTGTTACCCTTTCAAGATGGCCATTTTTTTCTAGGGTTTATACCACATTTTATAGTTATGTCAGAAGGTTTACTTGGTTTATGAATTCTCCAAGCTGTAAGATTGCTCTCAAAAAACTCCGGGTTGCCTTCAGTTCTTGCCATTTAATTTGTGATCTTTTAACAACAGTCACATCTTTGGTTGATGTTCCAACATAATTAGAAATGCATCTTCTGGTTCATGCAAGTCAACAAAGGGCACACAGAGAAACCGAGCCCACTTTCCGTAGGTGAGAAGTCCCTGAGTATATGTAGCTGTCTCTATGCTTCTGAATATTGTACTTGATGCATAAAATGGTAATAAATACTGTGACCGACTATGAAATCTGATGATTAATCTGATGATTAATATCGAACCGTGTAACGTGATGGCTCCTTTATTTCCTCTCTAACAATTCAAGGCTGGTAAACTGCATAAGAGGAACACATCTTTTACTAAATCCCTACTGAGAAGCCCAGGCTATAGGTCACGAATAAGACTCCGAACAAGTCTTCAACTTCACTAGGTTTTAATAGTCTATCAGTTATTCAAAGAGATTTAATTACTCACTAAGTATGTGTCTCAGAATTTTAAGAAGGCAGAGGAATTCAAGACACTCTCTACCACATTTGAGAAGTAATCCAAACTGAGAATGCCAAAGGCAGCATATAATTACAAGACATCGTGTTTGGTCTGATATGGAATATAATTCCAATGACTTGGAACATGACTTTATGTTATGAGTTGATGTGAGACGTCAGAAATATACAGATAAACCAAGTCTATTTTTCAGGTTTATACTGGTCAATAAATATTTAGTGTATTCCTCCACATTGTCGTACAAGATCTAAAATGTGGAAGTAGTTTTAAGAAGTGGCAAACTCCTCGTCCGTATGTGTTTGCTATTGCTGCTCTAACCAATTACCACAAACTCAGTGACTTAAACAATACAAATTTATAATCGTAGAGTTTTGGAGGTCAAAAATCTAAAAATGGGCTCACATCACAGTATCAGTAAGGCAGCATTCTTCTGGAGGCTTTGAGGGAAACCCTCTTTCCTCACCTTTTCCAGCTTCTGGAAGGTGCCTGCATCCCTCAGCTTATGACCCCTTTCCTCCATCTACAAAGCCAACAATGTCCCTCTGGCCATAGTCACATCTCCCTCTGACTCTCTGGTACTTTCTTCTTTCACTTTTTTTTTTTTAAGATTTTATTTATTTATTTGTCAAGAGAGAGAGCACAAGCAGGGGAAGTGGCAGTCAGAGGGAGAAGAAGCCTCCCCACTGAGCAGGGAGCCCGATGCGGCAAGACTCGATCCCAGGACCTGGGATCATGACCTGAACCAAAGGCAGACACTTGACCATCTGAGCCACCCAGGTGTCCCTCCTCTTTCACTTTTAAGAACCCTGGTGAATACAGTGAGCCCACCCGGATAATTCAAGACAATCTTATTTTAAGGTCAGCTGATTAGTAGCATCAATCCCATCTGCAACCTTAATTCCTCTTTGCAATGTAAAATAACATATTTATAGGTCTGTGGATTAGAAGGTGGACAGCACACATGTGGGAGGACCACTTGAAAAGGATAGAGAAGGCTCTCCCTTAAAATAGAGTGGGACTACATGACCAGAAGTCAGCTTTCCAGCATAGACATTTTATGACACTTTGACATTGTACAAGGAACTGAAAATCTCTAACTTTAGCTTCCCCACTGGGATCATGGGCATGGCAACATTTTACTACCAGCCAGCAAGTATGTTTAAAGTGGCAGAGCAGGGTTCTTGAGTGGCTCAGTCGGTTGAGTGTCTGCCCTGGACTCAGGTTATGATCTCAGGGTCCTGGAACTGGGCCCCGAGTTGGACTTCCTGCTCAGTGGGGAGCCAACTTTTTCTTCTCCTTCCTCCTTTCCCCTCCCCTCCCCCAGCTTGTATGCGCTCTCTCTTTCTCTCAAATAAATAACCAAAGTCTTTAAAAAAATAAAGTTGCAGAATATTTGATCATATATATAAACAGTACTTATTTAACCTTTCTCTATTTTACATTTTAACAACTCTGAATTTTGCTATTTATAATAGTAATGGCCCTGCAATATACGTCACTATATAGCACTGATTATTTCCCTGTAATAATGTCCAAGTTGTAGCCACACTGGATCCAAAGGTGTGAATACCTTGAAGGATATTGACAATTTCCAAAAAGTCAGGATAGTTGCAAGTGTGTATCTTGGAGGAAGCACAGATGGGACAAATAAATCTGCCATGCTTAGTCCTCCTTGGTTTCTGAGGCCTATCATGAGATTTTTCATGATTCACATTTTTATACATCATGATCACCAAATGCAAAGTTAAACCTGGATTGTAACCTGATGAGAGACCCTCAGGTCGATGACCCAGCTAAGCCACGCCCAGAATCCTGACCAAAAAAACTATGACATGATAATTCTGTACTTTTTTTAAAGCCACTGAGTTTTGCAGTACTTCATTACACAGCAATAGATTGATCATATAGTCCTTGAAGAAATGCAGTTTCTTGCCTTCTTAAGAGACTAAGGCTTTTCTCATAATGGTTGCATAAGAAAGTAGGTTGGGCTGTGGGTTTTGAACATTCTCACGCTCATGGCCCCTGTACAAAGTGGCTGGAAGTATACTGTGTCCTTCAGGCCAACCAGCTTCAGAACAGCTTAGGATTGGGAAGTAGGGAATTGGAATATGCCACCTTTCCATTGCCCACATGTAGAGTTTACTCCACCTTAGAAGAAATTTCTGCAAGAAAGAAAAATAAGAATCAAATGGCGCTCGTAGGAGAGAGAGTTTTTGAGCTATAGTCTCGCTGGTGTCCTTAATTGCACGTTCTTATTTAGGTTCAGCCAACTGGCATTTAAACACCATTTTAATTAGGTTAGCACTGGAAAAAGAAGAGTATTTGGTTTGAGTTTCTTGTTCCAACTTCCTTTCTTAATTGTCTTTTCATTCAAGCCGAGGACTTATGGTGGTAGTCACAGTCCAGTTGAAAAACAATTCATTGTATCAGTGACTGGGCCTCATAACAGAGCACCTTAATAAGACCAAGTCCTGTACTTCCTGACTCCCTAAGATGGATTATGTTCATAGTCCATTATTTGAATGAGGGTATCTGACTTATGGCAAATCTATCCGAAACAGCATTGTAGAACTGTATTTTATCTTTCAGAAATGTATTTTATAAAAGTAAGATATTTACTTCTGTTGCAGGAAGGAATTTAAGCAGAAAAATTTCTCTCTAATGTTTGTTGAATCATATGAGAATGATGAGAGGGAACAGGGTGATACATCAACCAACTAACTTGAAAAACTCTGTTGTATTTTTATTTCAGGAAGAAAGGCTGAGCTAAGGGTGCCCTGTGGTATTGCATGAAATACTTTTCTTCTTTTTCCAAGTCATGCATATCACCCAGGAATTCACAAGGGTAGCATCTCTGTTCTCTATTACTTAAATTTGCACAAGCATGCAATCAATTCTTCTTTCCTTTCCTTCCTCTTTAGGGCTTGTGAAAGGAGTTGAAATTTACAGTCTTTGAGGATGGCGATCTTTGTTTGCAATCATAGTATCATAGAATGTAAGAACCAGAAGGGACCTCTGAGATTATCTGGTCCGACCCTCTCATTTTACAAGTGAGGTAACCAAGACCCTTTAGCAAATGATTCTGTCTGTGACTAATGCTTTTAACGACACTTGGAGCCCTGAACCAGAAGAAACCAGGATCAGGACTCACAAAGACCAAAGAAATCACGCACACAGGCGAGGAGTTTTAACTTCATTTCAGTACATTCTTTTCTTTTCTTTTTTTGTTTTGAAGGAAGTTTGATCAAGGACAGAAGGCCAATAATGGCAGAGCCCCGGGTTCTCAGCCTGGCCTCCCCATTCTCTAAGTCTGTAACATAGGGAAAGTCTCTTAATGTCTCAATTTCTGCATGAGTAACCAGAGAAAAAACAATAAGGCCAACCTCTCGGGTTGTGGTGAAGATAACATGAGCAACTGCATGAAAAGCTCCCAGCACAGGGCCCCACTCTTAACAAGTACTCAAGAAATGTGTGTGACCATTATTACTAGTTCTTATGAGAATCATACCATCCCAAACCTGCTAACCCTTAACAATAGCAAACCATGTCACCTTTTGGGCCTCAGTTTGGCCACATGTAAACTGAAGGAATTTCAGCATTAAGACTTACTCAATCTTGGGTTCTCCTCTCCGGCTGACCTGGATTTGGAAGCAATCTCCTCAACTTACAATGGCCTCTTCCATCAGCTCACACCCTGTCTCTGCACCACTGGACCAGAAGTGCCATGAGGGTAAAGCTCACAGTTGACTTCCTTTGGACCTAATACAGTATCTTTGACTAATAGGCCCCCTTATTAAATCAACACTTAGCTATTTAACTTTTATTACTTCTAGAGACAAGGCCAGCTTGAAAGGTTAATGGTCAAAAGAAAAAAGATCCTAGCTAAATAGCAGCCGAGCATAACATATCAGAAAACTCTCCAGAGAGCTCAGGATTAACGCCAACAGCTCAGGCAACAGTGGACTGTCTGTGCACTTGGGGCTGTGGGAAAGCTGGTAGGAGGAATTGAGACAAGAATTGGACCAAGACATCAATTGAACAGTTGGAACCAAATGGAAAGATCAGTTTTAATGGAGGAGAGTCTGTGGAGGGAGGTTAGGCTAGGTCTAGCGGTAGAGAGGGGTACAATAATACTTATTCATTACTTTTCGTCATCCCTGAGGTAAAAGAAGAAATGGTGTCTTTGCTGATTTTTTAAAAAGTACTTGAAACGTAGTTTTTAAGCTCTTTAGTTACAAAGCACATGCTCTAAGGAGTGGCCCTGGCATTGTTTTTCACACTTCTTGTCTGCCTTCCACAGAGCTTCAGTGACAGGCGAAGGCTTTGGAGAAAACAAAGTGCAATGCTTGGCTCACTCAAATGGACTGTCCCCTGTTGTCAGGGCTTAAATTTTAAATCATTCTGGCCGCCCGATGTGGAACCCAGCAAAGAACCTTTGTCAGGAAAAGGTCAGATGCAGTTATTAACACAGAGTGACAACCGTACTTCAGAGAACAATTGCCCTCTCCCGTCCCTGCAACCTTCATGGAAGTCTTTGCTGACAATCTCTTCATTTCCTTATATTGTCAGCAAGATATTTAACAGCCCCTTGTCGTCCATCTTGGCTGTCTCAGAGGTGTGGGCCAGGAGAGTGCAAGGTAACTCGGGAGGACAAAATAAAGAACATTTTAATCTCTGGTCAGGTCAATTCAATGCCACTCGAGTGAACATTTAACTTTTTGTCATTGTTTTTGCTTTGCTAACAAGACTGAGGCAACTCTGAGCCACAACTGTGGCATTTTAGACCTGGGAAGAGTTCTGTCCATTCCCCTAGGAACCCCAAAGAGTGCCAGAATTCTTTGACCCCATGGCCAATATCGTGATTTATATGGGTCCATTCTCCATCAATCTATACACCTGAGGTCTCAGTCACTACAGGAAGCTCTTGGTTTCTGGTGACTTTAGGCCAGGTCAACCAACACACTACTGTGATTTGGCCACATGTGGCATCCTGGCACAGCTTGATGTTCTCTGTCATGAGGTTGAATTGTGCCTGTCCTGAATGAATGTCCTGAATGCATTAATGAATTTCCCTAGACTTGCAGGACTAGGTCAAAATGAGCAAAGTTGTGAGGATATTTTGCTGTATATATGATGGAGAAGTGACAGGGTTAACCCTTCCTGAATAATACAGGTGTAGGAGGAAGGCACTAATGCAAAATCTTGTAGCCATCCATGATTATAAGAGTCCTATATCTTGATCTGGGTAAGAAGGACCTTAGAAGCAGAGTGGCAAACTGTACTGACAACCTCTTTTCTAAACGTGTATTCATGTGTGTGTATGTGCGTGTGTGTGTACCTGCATGTGAGCATGCACATATTTCCGAAGTCCAAATAGTTATGCATATGGAGGGATGAAGAAGACCAAAACAATGGAAGGAGAAATGACATGTAGGCTATTAGCAGCCAGCATTTTTTCATGTAAGTACTTAAATCAAGTAATTACCATGAATTACCAGTTGCTGGTCTAGATGCTACATATGGGTCAACCCACTGTCCTCAGGTAGGGGGAGGGTCTCTGCATCTCTCTGTTTTCTTTGTGTGCTACTACCATCCACCCTTGAACCAGCCAGCCCTGTCCCAGTTAGATTTTATAAAAAGCTCTTTCCCCAGAATGGTGGTGCCTGTGGAGGGAAGGGAATCTTCTCCAAAGAGCATGTTAAGACCAAGAGAAGCCTTGATATCTGATAAAATGATGAGCTCCCCAGGGAAATCTCCACAGACCTGGCACTAGCTCTGTGATTAGTCTTGTCCTCATTGGGGGATGCACATTGCCTTTTTCTGGCCTCTTGGAAGGAATAATATATGATTTGTATATCACTCTGCTATTGACTTGCTGGCAGTTCTGCTTTAACAATTTTTAAAGAAACAAGAAGGAGTTTACAGTTCTGAGTACTTAATAATCCTTGAAGACAGCTGAGGATGGTTGCAGGAATGCATAGTACATCTCCCCCACCACCAGTCTTCCTTAGGTCATTAAACATAGCCATAAGGATTTGCACACCATCTAAGAAAAGGGTTGTGGATGAGGGGGATTTTCAATAAGATGGGATTAGAGATGGCAAGTCATATTCCCTCCACACATGATTTCCTCATGAAGATTGGAAATTTTTAATTGCTCTAGTGTGAGCTGACCTGTTTCATAGTGGTGCAGTGACAAGGACCATAATTGGGTGTGAACTTTCTCCAAATCTGTAGAATAACAAGTCTTGCCAAAAATGAGCCCACCTCTGCTTTACCCACTTGAGGGTAGACATAGGCACCATAGGCAGAGCTCATAGTTTTTGAATCACTTTTTGGAGATGTCCTTGGGCATCACCTCTAATAATGTCCTTATTCTGTAAATAGGTCTTTACCACTTCCGGTCCATGACATGAATTTGTTTTGATTTCTAATGTGGAGAGGTGCCGAATGAGAAAAAAACACCACCACTGAGTTGAAGTGGAATAGAGAAGTTTGTAGTTAGACGCAAAGAAAGATTGTTTACAACATTTTTAATCATTTTTATTTGACTTTTTAAAAAATGGACTTGTTTATAAAGTTTGGATTCTTACTTCTTACCCACTAGTAATTATTTGTTTGCTTTTTGTTAGGCATAAACTCTGAAACCAAAACCAAAGCCAAACCAAACCAAACCAAACAAGCCCAACCTTGCGGGAAGACCCACATAGAGGTAGAAACTATGGAGTGAAGAACCAGCAGTCTAATCTGATCCATTGCTATACTGTCCACGTGGCATAGTTCTTATGGTGGAGCTCAGTCTGAAGTATTATATTAATCTTTCAAAGGAGAAAAATGAAGGTTTTAAAACTCTGAAGAAGTCCCCACTTATGGGATAGAGGTGTTTGGGAGTAGCATGGATGGGGAGACCTCTCTCCTTGGCTTGTACATGGCCATCTATTCCCTGTATTTTCCTAGTCTTCAGCTGTGTATGTCTGTGTTCTAATCTCCTCTTGTTATAGGGAAACCCGCCATACTGGATTTGAGCCCACTCTAATGAGCTCATTTAACCTTAACTATGTCTTATAAGGAAATCCTATCTCCAAACACAGTCATGTTCTGAAATACTGGGAAGTGGAACTTCAACATAGAAATTTGGAAGGGATTCATTTCAACCCATAACAGTGTGTGAGGGCACACAGTATCCTCCATCTTCACATCTTCTCGTCTCCTGTTCTGGGTCTCCTCCCTGATGCACGTGATTCACTCAAGCTTGTCCTGTCTCTCCTGGGAAGCTAAGTCATACATACATGGGCAACTCCTTTGAGCATCCTGTTTCCTTCCCCATCCATGCTCCCAGTAGCAGTGTACATGAGCTATTTATTTCTTACTTCTTCCCAACATTTCATTTTGTTAAACTTCTAAGTCTGATGATGGTGAAATATCTCAATTTCAAAATTTGCATTTTCTTGATCTTTCTGGATTAGATTGCCTACCTTTCATGGGTATTGGTTACCTTCTTGGTGCCTCCTCTTTAAATTGCCTATTGTCATTTTAGGTAGGGTTGGGTAACTTTTTCTTAATGATACACTGAATCTATTGTATATTCTGAATTCAAAACTTTGTCAATGATATTTGCTGTGAGCACCTTCTCGTTTGTGGCTTTTCACATTTTTCCAAAGGCTTTGAGGAAACAGGAAATTTTCAATAATCTTCTGTCTCTTACTTAGGATACCTCCCAAAATCCTGTAAAGATACTCTTCGCATACTTTTACCTTAAATTTTTAAAGTTTTGATCTTCATGCTTTTCATCTTCTGGGGAAAAAAATATAAAGTGTGAGGTAAAGACCTGGTTTTGTTTCCATGTGACTCAACATTATTTACTTGGTAGAAAGTCCCTTTCCCACTATTCTGTACTGGCGTACTCATCAACATGGGGCTCCTATGTTTATTTGTGGCTCTAATTCTGAACTACTGGTTAATTTTTTTTATCTAGGCATAAATACCATAGTGTCTTAACAACTAATACTTTGTTAAGACTTAATATTTGATAGGCAATTCCCACTCATTTTTTTCCTTAATCCCCATTACCTATTTTACCCCATCCTCTCACACACCTCCCCTCTGGCAAACAACATTTTTTGTTTTTGTTTGTCTCTTTTTTTATTTGTTTGTTTTGTTTCTTTAATTCTACATAAGAGTACAATCATAAAGTATTGTCTTTCTCTGATTGACTCATTTAACTTCATATTATACTCTCTAGATTCATCCATGTTGTTGCAGATGGCAAGATTTCATTTCTTTTAGGCTGAGTTATAGTGCATTGTGCATATATATACCACAACTTCTTTATTCATTCATTTATGGATGGATACTTGGGTTGCTTCCATATCTTGGTTATTATTGTAAATAATGCTGCAGAAAACATAAGTATGGATAGACATTTTTGAGTTAGTGTTTTCATTTTCTTTGGGTAAATACCAGTAATGGAATTACTGGATCATGTGGTAATTCTATTAATTTTAAAAAGAACATTCCGTATCGTTTTTTTTACGATGAGTGCACCAATCTACATTCCCATCAACAGTGTACTTTTTCTCCACATCCTCACCAACTCTTGTTATTTCTTGTGTTTTTTATTTTAGTCATTCTGACAGGTGGAAGGTGATATCTCATTTTGGTTTTAATTTGCATTTCCCTGGTGAATAGTGTTGTTAAGCATCTTTTCAGGTGCCTGTTGGCCATCTGTATGTCTTCTTTTGGAAAAAAAATTATCTCTTCAGGTCCTCTGCCCACTTTTTAATTGGATTTTTTTTAATTAAGTTGTATGCATTTTTTAAAATTAAATTTCAGATACTCATCCCTTATTGGATATATCATTTGTAAATATCTTCTTCCACTTAGTAGGTTTCTTGTCATTTTGTGAATTGTTACTTTGGCTAAGGAGAAGCTTTTCATTTTGGTGTTTCCCTTCATAAAGTTCTCCCCTCATTTTATTTTTTAAATTGAGTTTTTATATCATTTATCTTTTTATTTTTTATATCATTTATCTTTTCATATTTTATATCATTTACCTTTTTCT
Source organism: Mellivora capensis (assembly GCA_004024625.1). Taxonomy (NCBI): domain Eukaryota; kingdom Metazoa; phylum Chordata; class Mammalia; order Carnivora; family Mustelidae; genus Mellivora; species Mellivora capensis. The sequence continues at coordinate 26,634 of PISX010004886.1, read as the reverse complement.
TTTACCTTTTTCTTTTTTACCTTTTTATATGAATTTAAGAATCACTTTGTTAAATCACTGCCTCAATTTTGCATTATAGGAAGGGAGAACATACCCAGGCACTGAAAGTGACTGATTGGTTTATGCAAATATAAAAATTTAACAGAAGACAGGTAGTGCTCAGCATATCATCAAAGTGACTATCACTGACCCAATGACTCTGAGAAAATGTACAGTTGTGGGTGCTGCCAAACCCAAAAGCCACTGAATTCTTGCTGCACCACCTTGCCTTTATGCCAAAGATGTCATCACATGGCAGGCAAGGGCAACACTTCCATCCAAGATGGTATTTGTTGACATTGGCCTGTCTTGGCACTTGAAAGCAGGTTCACAGCAAGCATTCTTGATCATTTTATTTGCCATCTGCTTTCCAGCATAACTAGAAGTTGTTTTCCCTCACACAGTTAGACTGAAATGACATGTAACTTATACATAAATTTAGAGAATATGAGAAATTTTGGGATATTGAAATTTCTAAAGAATAAACACAGTGTATTTCTTCATTTTTTAGGCATTTTTTGTGTCTATCAATAAAATTATTTTTTTTAAATCCATGATGTTCTAAAAGCTTTGTTGCCATTAGAAATCATATTTCTTAAGTTGTACATTTTTAAAAGATTTTATTTATTTATTTATTTGTTTATTTATTTGACAGAAAGAGAGAGAGAGAGAGAGAACATAAGCACAAGTAGGCAGAGTGGCAGGCAGAGGGAGAGGGAGAAGCAGACGCCCCACAGAGCAGGAAGCCTGAGATGTGGCTCAATCTCAGGCTCCTGGGATCATGACCTGAGCTGAAGGCAGATGCTTAACTGACTGAGCCACCCAGGCTCCCCTAAATTGTATTTTTAATTGGCTATTTCCAGCATGTAAAAATATTACTAATTTTTAGATTGATTTTCTACCTAACAATCTTATTATTTCCAATACTTTGTAGATTTCTTGGGTTTTTTTTTTTATCATAGAAAATAATATTCTTGTAACAGAGTTTGCCCCTTTCTCTCCAGCTATTATATGTTTTGTTTCTTTTTTTCCTCTTATTGTGTTGGTTAGGAACTCCAGTAAAATGTTCAAGGATATGATAGCAGGAATCCTAAATTTGCTTTTAACTTTAAAGGTTTCTAAAGCTTCACCATGAGGTTAGATATTTCCAGTAGGTTTCAGAAAAATACCATTTTATCAGATTAAGGAAGGACTCCTTCATTTTGCATTTTTTAAAGATTTTATTTATTTATTTGACAGACAGAGATCACAAGTAGACAGAGAAGCAGGCAGAGAGAGAGGGGGAAGCAGGCTCCGTGCTGAGCAGAGAGGCCGATGCAGGGCTCGATCCCCCGATCCTGGGATCATGACCTGAGCTGAAGGCAGAGGCTTTAACCCACTGAGCCACCCAGGCGCCCCCCTTCATTTTGCATTTTGATAAGATCTTTCCCCTTTAAAAAAAATCCACAATGAGTATTCAATTTCATTAAATTCCTTCTCAGTATTTATTAAAATAACTATTTTTGTTTCTCTTTACTCTTAAAATCTCATGATTTACATAGAGGGATTTCCTGATATACAGTTCTCCTTGCTTGTTTAATATGGGTATAGTTACAGCTATACATATCTCTTAATATATGTATTGATTTTATTTGATAAATATATGATAGTATGTATTACATATTTCATACCTAAATATAATTGTTATAGATTTTTAATATATTCAATGGTAATATGGTATATTATGTAGGACTTCCATCTAATGAGCTATACTTGCATAGCTTTTATAAGTAAATGAACAAACCATATACATCACATGTATCGATTTCTCTATAAAATATATGTTGAAATATATGCATTTAATATAAAAATTTGGTATTACATGTATTTAATACAATACTCACATATATAATTAATAATATTATACTTAGGAGTCTTACATGTATGTTTAAAGATAAAACCGGTCTATAATTTTATTTTAATTTATCTTTGTCTGATTATATTATCCATTATAGTAACAGAAGACAGTGAGCAAGACATTTTCCCCTCTTTTAGTATCTGAAAATATAAGACACATTTCTCCAAAGATAGCCAATTCCCTATAAAACTGTTTTGTTGTTCTTTGGGAAAGAAAGTAAAATTAAAATCTTAAAATTTATTCGGATTTTGATGGTTACTGATTTACTCTGATCTACAAGTTTTCTTAAGACAGTTGTAGCAATCTGTAATTTCCTTATCTATAGTCCATTTCATCTACATTTTTCAAATTTATTGCCATCATTATTCATCACACTTTTAAATGATTCCTTACTTTCAGAGTATCTAGACTTCAGTCTTATTTTGCTTTCCTAATATTATTTATTTCATTTCATCCTTATGTATATAATCTAAGATTTGTCTGTTTGGGGTGCCTGGGTGGGTTAGTCAGCTCAGGTCATGATCACAGTGTTGTGGGATCCAGACCCTAATTGAACTCCATGCTCAGCGGAAAGTCTGCTTGTCCCTCTCCCTCCTCGTCTGCCCCTCTCTCAGTATGCTCTCTCTCAAATAAATAAATAATATCTTTTCAAAAAAAGATTTGTCTGTTTTATTGATCAATTTTTAAAAAGGTTTTCACCGTATTGTGTTTACTCACATCTTTTTATTTTCTGCATCTAACTTTATTTTAATTTTCATCTCACTTACTTTGACAAACACTCATAATTTGCTTCACTTTGTCTTTTTTCTTTTTTACAAAGTGGCAGGATTATTTCTCTTATATTCAGTATCTTTATTTTAACATATCTTCATTTTCATATATGCACATAACTTTACCTCTGACTAATGCTTTAGCTGCACCTCACAAGCCTTTACAGGCAATATTCCTACTGGGTTTCTAAATGTGTCATAAGTTATTTGTGGTTTCTTTTCTAATTCAAGTGTTAGTTAAAGACAAGAATGCTCAGCTCCAACCTTATGTGTGTTCTTATCTTTTCTTTTTTTATAATATTTTATTTATTTCTTTGTCAGAGAGAGAGAGCACAAGCAGGGGGAGCAGCAGGCAGTGGGAGTAGCAGGCTCCCTGCTGAGCAGAGAGCCAGATACAGGAGTCGATCCCAGGACCCTGGGACCATGACCTGAGCTTAAGGCAGATGCTTAATCAACTAGGCCACCCAGGTGTCCCTATCTTTTATTTTTTAATTTCTAACTCTATTATCCTGTGGTTAGACGACATAATCTGCATGATATAGGTAATTCTAATTGTGTTGAGATTTTCTTTCTGTGTTTATGGGTTCCATTAGGTTGAGCTGAAAGTTTGAGAAGAGGTGGTTAGGTGAACATGGGAATGAATAGGGATAGCATGATGATTTGCTTTCATATTCAGGAGATAATTGTAGTTGTATTTCCACTCTTAAAATGTTAAAAGCAAATATACATAATTATAACTTTTAAAGAATCTATAATTTTCAGTGAGAAAAGAAGGATGAACAAAGGCAGGGACAATGTAAACAAGATGCAAGAAAAAGAGACAGGAAAAAGAGAGACAAAATGAGAAAGCAAATTAAGGGAAATACCTCAGAGTCAAGACAAGTAGAGAGAGACTAAATTTGCTTAAAAACAACCACTCTCTGACTGAATACAAAGAACCACTCAATTTTAAGTTAATGCCATAAAAAATGATGCAGAAAAGTGGAATACAAACTATTTGGGGAAAAGATAAACCAGAAAAATATCACTAAAAGATAACTAGTGTGGCTTTGTCAACATCAACAACATATAATTTAACCTAAAAAGTATGACTAAAAATTAAAGAAAAAACAAAAAAGATATAGAAAGAGATGCCTGGGTGGCTCAATTGGTTCAGTGTCTGACTCTTGATTGTGGCTCAAGTCATGGTCTCAGGGTAGTGCGATCAAGCCCCATATCAGGCTCTGTGCTGAGCGTGGAGCCCGCTTGTGATTCTTTTCCCTCCCTCTCCTTCTGATCCTCCCCGGCTTGTGCACATTCTCTCTCTCTTAAAAAAGAAAAAAAAAACTATAGCGATAAACAGCAATTATTCAAGATGATATAAAAATCATGAACATATATGTATACAACAACATACACACATACAATCATAGTGGAAGTTTTCCCACAATTTTCTCAGAAATTATTAGATAAAGAAGACAAAAAATATATCATGAACATTTTCTTATATCATTTAGATCTTTAATTTCATTTGCAATGCCCTTATAGTTTTTCTTAAATAGATTCACAAGGAAAATAAATAGTCTCTTTTGTTGGACATTTCGTATGATACCAATTTTTTGCTTTGCAAAGGCCACTGTAATAGATACACATTTTGTGCTGTTCTTAGACTCCTGTAGATTTGAATTTCTATCTGGTATCATTTTCTTTCATCCTAAAGAACATCCTTTAGCATTTCTTATGGTGCAGGTCTGTTATCAGCAAATTCTTTCAGTTTTTGTTTGCCCAACAATTTTATCCTCATTTTTGAAGGGTATTTTCACTGTTTATATGTTTCTTGATTTCACCACTTTAAAGATGATATTGTATGGTTTTCTGGGCTTCATTTTTTTTAAGAAATCAATATTAATTCATGTTAGTGCTTCCCTGTAATTGAACATATAAAACATGTCTTTATTTTTATGCTTTCAAAATTTCCCTTGACATTTTGCTCAAGAATTTTACTATGTTGTGCATAGAAGAGTGTGTGTGCACATGCATGTGTGTGTATTATTCTGCTTGGGGTTTTCTGGGTCTCCTGAATCTCATAAAATAAGTGTTTTTTAAACTACATTTGGGAAATATTGGCTTTTTTTTTTATTATTAACATATAATGTATTATTTGCCCCAGGGGTATAGGTCTGTAAATCATCAGTCTTACACAATTCACAACACTCACCATAGCACATACCGTCCCCAATGTCCATTATCCGGTCACCTCATACTCCCCATCCTCCAGCAGTCCTCAGTTTGTTTCCTGAGATTAAGTGTATCTTATGGTTTGTCTCCCTCCCTGTCAAATCTTTTTTTTATTTTTCCCTCTTTTCCCCCCCACGAACCTCCCTGCCTCCCAAATCCTTCATATTGGAGAGATCATATGATAGTTCTCTGTCTTTGATTGACTTATTTTGTTTAGCATAATACCCTCTAGTTCCACCATGTCATTGCAAATGATAAGATTTAGGGGTTTTTGATTGCTGCATAGTATTCCATTTTGTATATATATACCACATTTTCTTTATCCATTCACCTGTTGATGGACATCTAGGCTCCTTCCATACATGACTACTGTGGACATTGCTGCTATAAGCATTCAGGTGCATGGCCCCTTCAGATCACTACATTTGTGTATTTAGGGTAAATACCCAGTATGCAGTTGCTGGGTCAGAGGGTAGCTCTATTTTCAACTTTTTAAGGAACCTCCATACTGTTTCCCAGAGTGGCTATACCAGCTTGCATTCCCACCAACAGTGTAGGAGGGTTCCCCTTCCTCCGCATCCTCGCCAACATCTGCCATTTTCTAACTGGTTAATTTTAACCATTCTGACCGGTGTGAGGTGGTATCTCATTGTGGTTTTGATTTGTATTTCCCTGATGCAGAGTGATGTTGAACACTTTTTCATGTGTCTGTTGGCCATGTGGGTGTCTTCTTTGCAGAAATGTCTGTTCATGTCTTCTACCCATTTCTTTTTTTTTTTTTTAAGATTTTATTTATTTATTTGATAGACAGAGATCACAAGTAGGCAGAGAGGCAGGCAGAGAGAGAGAGTGGGAAGTAGACTCCTTGCTGAGCAGAGAGCCCGATGCGGGGCTCAATCCCAAGACCCTGAGATCATGACCTGAGTTGAAGGCAGAGGCTTTAACCCACTGAGCCACCCAGGTGCCCCTTCTACCCATTTCTTGATTGGATTATTTGTTCTTTGGGTGTTGAGTTTGATAAGTTCTTTATAGATTTTGGATACTAACCCTTTGTCTGATAGGTCATTTGCAAATATTTTCTTCCAATCTCTCAGTTGTCTTTTGGTTTTGTTGACTGTTTCCTTTGTTGTGCAAAAGCTTTTGATCTTGGTGAAGTCCCAATAGTTCATTATTGCACTTGCTTCCCTTGCCTTTGGCAATGTTTCTAGGAAGAAGTTGCCACAGCTGAGGTCGAAGAGGTTGCTGGCTGTGTTCTCCTCAAGGATTTTGATGGATTCCTGTCTCACATTGAGGTTTTTCATTCATTTTGAGTTGATTTTCATATGTGGTGTAAGGAAATAGTCCAGTTTCATTTTTCTGCATGTGGCTGTCCAATTTTCCCAGCACCATTTGTTGAAGAGACTGTCTCTTTTCCATTGGACATTCTTCCCTGCTTTGTTGAAGATTAGTTGACCATAGACTTGAGGGTCTATTTCTGGGCTCTCTATTGTGTTCCATTGAGCAATGTGTCTGTTTTTGTGCCAGTAACATACTGTCTTGATGATGACAGCTTTGTAATAGAGGTTGAAGTCTGGAATCATGATGCCGCCAACTTTGGTTTCCTTTTTCAACATTCCTCTGGCTATTCAGGGTCTTTTCTGGTTCCATATAAATTTTAGGATTATTTGTTCTATTTATTTGAAAAAAGTTGATGGTATTCTGTTAGGGATTGCATCAAACATGTAGATTGTTTGGGGCATTTAGCCCATTAACATTCAGGGATACTATAGAAAGATATGAATTTAGTGCCATTGTATTGCCTGTAAAGTGACTGTTACTGTATATTGTCTCTGTTCTTTTCTAGTCTGTTACTTTTAGGCTCTCTCTTTGCTTAGAGGACCCCTTTCAATATTTCCTGTAGGGCTGTTTTGGTGTTTGCAAATTCTTTTAGCTTTTGTTTGTCCTGGAAGCTTTTGATCTCCCCTTCTATTTTCAATGGCAGCCTAGTTTGATATAGTATTCTTGGCTGCGTATCTTTCTCGTTTAGTGCTCTGAATATCTCATCCCAGTCCTTTCTGGCCTGCCAGGTCTCTGTGGATAGGTCTGCTGCCAGCCTAATACCATTATAGGTTACAGACCTCTTGTCCCAAGCTGCTTTCAGGATTTTCTCCTTGTCACTGAGACTTTTAAGTTTTCCTATTAGACGATGGGATGTTGACCTATTTTTATTGATTTTTGAGGGGGTTCTCTGTGCCTCCTGGATTTTGATGCTTGTTATCTTAGCCAAATTAGGGAAAATCTCTGCTATAATTTGCTCCAATATACCTTCTGCCCATCTTTCTCTTTCTTCTTCTTCTGGGATCCCACTTATTCTAATATTCTTTCATCATATGGTATCACTTATCTCTCAAAATTCTCCCCTCTTTTTCTTAGCTTCTTTATTCTCCATCATTTGGTTTTCTATAACACTAATTCTCTCTTCTGCCTTGTTTATACTAGCAGTAAGAGCCTCCATTTTTTATTGTACCTCATTAACAGCTTTTTTTTTTTTTATTTCAACTTGGTTAGATTTTAGTTCTTTTATTTCTCCAGAAAGGGATTTTATTTCTCCAGAAAGGGATTCTCTAGTATCTTCTATGTTATTTTTGAGCCCAAATAGCACCTTGATAATCTTTATTCTGAACTCTAGTTCTGACATATTACTAATGTCCATATTGATTAAGTCCCTAGCCATCAGTACTGCCTTTTTTTTTTTAAGGTGAGTTTTTCTGCCTTGTCATTTTATCCAGATAAGAATAGATGAATGAGAGAACAAAATACTAAAAGGGTAGCAACGACCCCCGAAAAATATACACTAACCAAATTGGAAGAGCCCTGAAACCAGGGGGAGAAGAAAGAAGAAAAATATATTATATATGTACATACATAATATTTATTTACTATATATATGAATATGAATATATATATTATTTATTATATATTGTGTATATGTATATATACTGCTGAATAGAACAGAGCCACACACTTGATTTAGTGTATTTTTTGGTCTGTTAGAAGAGACTGCCTCCCAAATTTTAAAGGAAAGAAAAACTTATATATGTACAAAAATAAGGGTAAACACAATGAAAGGATGGAAAATGATTGTAAAGATGAAAATTTTAAAAGATTCTAGAAAAGGAATTGATAAGATAAGAAATGGTAGAAAAAAAGAAAAGAGGAAAGAATGTGATCAGGCTGGAGACTAGAACAAAACCATGTGCTAGATTTAGGGTATATTTTGATCTGTTAGAAGCAACTGATTCCCAAAATTTTAAAGAAATAAAAACCTACATCTATACAAAAAATAAGGTTAAATACAATGAAGGGATAGAATATGACTATGACAATGAAAATTTAAAAAGATTTTTTGAAAAGGTATTGATAAAATAGTTTTTAAAAAGGCTAAAATAGAAAAGACAAAAAACTTAAAAAATAGAATAAGAAAAAAATAAAATAAAATAAATTTAACTTTGAAAAACTAAAGAATCATGGGGGGAAAGCCATGAATTCTATGTTCTATATTCCTCTACTCTGGAGTTCTGTGGTTTTCATTGATGGGTAGACTTGGTCTTGGCTGGATGTTCTTGCTGATGTTCCAAGGGAGGGGCCTGCTGCAGTGATTCTCAAATGTCTTTGCCCAAGGCGGAATTGCACCACCCTTGCCAGGGGCCAGGCTAAGTAATTTGCTCGAGTGCGCTCTCGGAGCTTTTGTTCCCTGGACACTTTCCATCGAGCTTTGGAGGAGGAAAATGAAGACGGCAGCCTCCCACTCTCTGGCCTGGAGGAGCCGAGAGCTTGAGGCCCCACTCCTTAGTGCACCCTCAGAGAAAGGTGGTCAGTCCCTCCCATCTCCCTGGTCTCTAGCCACGCTCTGTGCTCCCCTGTCCTGTGACTGAGCATTTCTACCTCTGGTGCATGGCCCCGTTTGGAGTCTCCAAACCCAGCAGATTCCTGTAGCATGCTCCCGCACCACTACCCTCAGGGTAGGAAGGAAGGTTAGTCTCCATGGATCTGCCACTTGTGGGGTCCATCCTTGAAGTGCAGTGTCCCAACTGTGCCTTGGATCATGGTTTAAGGTAACCCCAACAAGAGAGCCCCCTCCTTGACTCCATATCTGCAGCCAGCTTCCCTGCTCCAATACATGGGAGCTCTGCCACACTCAGACACCCTTGGTCTTTTTGTGCCCCTGAGGGACCTGAGACCACACTGTCCCCACAAAGTTTCCACCCCCTGTTTAGCCACTGGAACAATGTCCCTCAGTGGGTCAGACTTCTAAAAGTTCTGATTTTGTGCTCAGCTGCTCTACCACTTGCCAGGGAGCTAGCCCCTTCCCCAAGGTCTATCTTCCTGTATGACACCTCAGATTCACTTCTCTGCATGTCCTACATTCCAGTATGTGGTGCTTTCACCATTTCCTGCCTCTAAGACTCCATTACACATATTTGGGGTTGATATTGTCACACCGATGCACTGTCACTTTTCCTCAACTTTTGTCTTTTAATGTTTGGATAATCTCTACTCATCTCTCTGCTTTGTTTCTTTCTATTGTCATTTCTGATTTGCTGTTAAATGTCTCTATTTTTTTTTTTCCATTTAGAAGTCTTTTTTTTTCTTTCTAGAATTTCTAGTTGCTTTTTCTCTATAGTTTCTTTTTTCTGGATTATGGGCCATGGCTTTCTTATTTCTTTTCATGTCTACTAGGTTTCATTCTCTACTAGATGTTGTTAGTGATGAATTGTAAAGGCTCTAGATTTTATTTTATTCCTCTGGAGACAGTAGATGTGTATTCAAGTATACAATTTAATTATGGTTATTCAACTTAAATTTGTATGGGCTTGGTTTATTACATTTTCTTAGGTAGATTTGTTAAAAGCCTGCACTTTTTCTCAAGTTTGTTGTTGCTGTTTTTATTTAACTTGGAAGGACTCCCCCTTCAAACTCTGCCCTTTCTATAGGTTTTGTCAAATCTTGGTTTTAGGCTTTGTTAGGGAGGTTCTGAGTAGACTTTCTAGACTAGGTGTCTATTCTTAAGGTTTTCCCTTTTTGGCATCTCAGTTGGATGCCAGAAATATCAGCAAGGAGTTAAGGAAGTGTCTCTGCTTCAGCCAGCCTGGAATTCCATTGTTCCCTAGCACCTCCTGACCTCTAGCTTAACTGTTCTACTCTCATCTCTGGTGAACTTGCTTTTTTGGAAATCCTATTTATTTTGTCCTGTGCAAGTACTTAGTCACAGACTTCCAGGGAATTCCTACACCTACTTCTGGGACCTCATCTCTGCACAAATTTCTTCTTTCTTGTGTCCTAATCACAGACTTAGATTCTGCAGTGGCCCCAAACTCTGTTCTGTACCTCCTTAGTTCAGCAAGTTTCCTGAACCCTGTTTGGACTTTAGCTTGCTGCATCATGATCTAAACGTGGTTCTCATGCACATATAGAACACTTGTCCTTAAATGGAGCCTGCATCTTCCGTGTTTCTTCTTCAGAAATCAGTTTTGGCTCCCTATTGCCCTGAGCTTTATAAACTTTGTGTTGTCTATATTTACTAATAATGGAAGGACTAATTCCATATCAGTTTTTCTGTCATAGGTAAAAACTAAATTCAGATACTGTATTTTTTTATCCTAGAAATTTTATTTGATTTTTTTTATAGATTCTGAGTCTCTAGCAAAACTCTCTTCTCTTAATCCACTTTGTCCATCTTTGTCTCTTTTGTCTTAAACAAATTAATTGCTTTTATTTTAAAGATGTTGCCACCCTAATCACATGGGTCTGTTTATATTTTCTGTATTATTTTTCCTTTAGGTTTTTGGTTAGATAGTTCTTTTTGTGTGACTAGTGGTGTTCTGTTTTGTTTGAGGTATAACATATACCCCCCAAAATGTGAAAATCTTAAGTTTATAATTTGTTGAATTTTTTATATGGATAACAAGTGTAGCAATCACCAAGATATAGAATATTTCAGAATCCTGGAAGGCCTGCTTGTACTTTTGCCCAGTCACTAATTCTTAGAGGTAACCATTATTCTGGTTTCTGTGTCTACAGATCAGTTATTAAACTTCATAAAAATGAAATAATATTTCATGTACCATTTTGTGTCTAAAATTATTCACTTTATGATGTCTTTAAGTTCATCCATGTTGTCCTGTGTATCATTACTGTGTTTTCCCCCATTGTGTGTATTATTCCATTGTCTGGACTTGCCCTATGTTATTTACCATTCTATTCTTGTTGGACACGGAGCTTGCTTCCAGGTGAGGGTACTAAGATATGGTTGTTATGATTATTCTTGTATATGATTTCTGAAACATTTAACCTCTCATTTCTACTGGGTAGAGACAAGTGTATATAGAGCTTTAGTTTTATAAGATATTTCCAGATAATTTTGTTCTCATGTCAGTGGAACCTGTTCTTTGGAAGCTTTCCAAAATCTTGCTCTGTGTAAGTACAGCCTGAATCTCACTCACAGACCTTTAGGGCATCCCCAGATATAAGATATTCTTGTTCTACCTCCTCAGCCGACACTATCAGTTCTAATTTTCCCCATTCTCATGGGCATATAATAGTATTTCATAGTGGTTTTATTTGGCATCTTTCTCTAATCGTCCTTTATGTTCACTCATTCTAACAGTGTATTCATTTTATAAATATATAATAAAAATATAGTGATGCAAGCTGATACTAACATTTTTCTGAAGAAGGCTCTTCCTTCCCAGGGAAGGTAGAGTGGAATTTGAAGTGATGATGTCTCTTACAGATATTTCTGGGGGTCCCCTGACTGTAATCCTGTGATACGAGGTATACATCTTCCCCCTAGGCCTTCCTCAGGCCTTGGTTTGTTGTAGAACTCCTCACAGGTCTCTATCTGTTAGAAACCTAGCAGCCCTCTAGGTGCTACTCAGTGGCAGAATTTCATATATGTGTATGGTACTTTTTTAAAGAGATATCTATTTCCTTTATTCACTTATAATTGAAAAATTAAATTGAAATGTAGTTGACATGTACTACATTGGTTTCAGGTGGACAACATGGTTATTCCATGATTATATACATTATAAAATGCTCAACTCAATATGTGTAGTTACCATCTGCCAACCATAGAATTTTAAAATGGCATCAGATTCACTTTCTTTCTCCTTGATGGCCTCCCTTTGGTCCATAGGAAACACTCAAAACCCTATGCGGGTGGATGCGAAGATAATTTTCAAATGCACACTCTATTTCCCTCGGCCCTGCTGCTCAGGTCAGCAGCTGCAGCCCTTTACACTGAGATCCTCAGATAGGCTTCCACCATCATCAGACTCCAGCTGATGTATATCAGATCCCCTAGTGGTTTCCCATAACTCATGAACTGGGGACATAGGTTCTTCCCCTCCTTTCCCTTTGGGAAGGATACACAGTGCAGTGTTCACTAAAGAAACTCTCCTCTCGTAATCCATTCTTGACAATTGTATGCCCTCAGGGTGGTTGAGGGGTTTCCAGAGTCATGAAACAAACTCTGTTATTTGCTTTGAAAATTTACATTTTAGTGTGTCAACTCACTTGGAAATCTTACATTTGTGGTATTGTGGTAGGCTGAAGAGTTGCCCTACAAATATGTCCACATCCGCAGACCATGGTCTGTTGTAATTGTAGCAACAGGAAACTAGCACAGGTCTCTTGGTGACTCGGGCAAAATTTCAGATTTTGCATGTTGTTACTCAGGAACAAAATGCCCGTAGAAAACTGGGTTATTTGAATAGTTGGGTTCACAGCACACGCAGCTTCTAACTACAGGACGTACATGAAGTACTTAGAAGGGCTCCTAAATTCTAAGTTCTCCTCCCCCATGGGCAGTGCTGACATACACAGCAGAAAGAGTAAACAGCCCTTTTGTGCTCTACCTGGTGGCAAATTCCAGCTTTCTCAGTATTATTAGCCAAGTGACTGTGGAGATGTTACTCTATTTTTATTTATCTATAGAAAAAGGGATAGAATTATCTACCTTTCCAGATTTGTCTGAGGACTGACGTTATTGAAAATTGGAAAACTTTTTACTCAGTACCTGCCATGTAGTAACAGATTTGAAAAGCATAGCCACTGAACAACTAGTAGTGAAATAGTTGATGACAAGCTTGGTGACATCTAGATTCATACTGAAGTCAATTTAGAAGCATTTATTGAGCATTTACTCAATGCTCAGGATAATCTTAGGTGCTGTGGAGGGTTTAGAATACTAACCCATAAGGTTGTTACAGGGGAGATGCCTTCCAGCTTCCATGGATAAGTACTGGGCCGGTCAGTGGCAGCCCAAGTGGGTGAGATGTCTTCCTGATTGCAGAAGACAGTGTCTTTGTGGAAGGTAGTCAGCTTTGAAATGTCAGTTTCCTTCCTGGTAAAAAATAACTGCTCGCCCGATATAAAATATATTTAGTAGGACTATTGATGAATAAATCATAAGAGAGGCACACTTGAAAGGTTAATATTGACATCCTGTAAGACATAACTTTATACGCAGCACAACTATTGATCAAGCTGTGGTGATAGGCTGGAATGTTCCAATGCGGATCATTTACAGGAGGGGCAAAGCCAGGGCTCAGGGGACTCAGGCACTTTAAGAAGGTGAAACTTTGTTTAGACACACATTTTGGAATTTCCAGTGCAGCCCATCAGCTGATTTGTTTGCCTCTTGCGACTATAACAAAAGCTATTCCCTGTGTCCAAGAAGAAACATTTGATATGCTTTGGTTAATCATGACCCTCCCATTTACCCAGATAAAGGAGTCAAGAAGCTCCCAGGGGCTTGAAAAGCAGTTTCAAAGGGAACCTGTGTTTGACTTGTTCAACCCACAAAAAACTAAGAAAAGCTTTTTGGTGATATCTTGAGCCTTTACTAATTTTGTTCTGATTAATGGACATCAACAAGATTATTATTATAAGAAGATGCATCAATTAAGAGTAATGTTTATTTCAGTAATAAATTAGCCCAGAAATCAGTGAATGGCCAATAATTATTCTGGATAGAAGGTAAGATGAGTATATTTGCCTTAGGGAGGTGAATGTACAAAGGGTACTTTTTTCTAACTGCTGCCTATCAAAAGAACAATGAAGGAACCAGTGGCTAGGTCTGGTTGTTTTTTGCATAATTATATAAGGAAAAAGAAAAAAATGTTATTGTGTACATACATATACACAAGCATATGTATAAAAGCATATGCTACTATACACAAAACAAATTAGGTTATTAGATTTATTTTCTTTAATTTTTCATTTCAAAATCATTTCAAACATATACAAATGTTGCAAAAGCAGTGCAAAAAATTCCTGTACAAACTTTATCCAGATTCTGAAAATGTCAGTAATACAATTATCATAATCAAGAAATTAATGTTGATAAAATATTATTATCTAAACTATAGATCTTATTAAAATGTCATCAACTGGCTTACTGATATCTATTTTCTGGTCTAGGTTCCAACCCAGCATCACACATTACATTTAATTATTGCGTCTCCTTAACAACCATTAATCTGAAACATTTCTTCAGTGTTTGTCCTTCATGACTTAACACATTTTTTTAAAATATTTTATTTATTTATTCGACAGACAGAGATTACAAGTAGGCAGAGAGGCAGGCAGAGAGAGAGAGGAGGAAGCAGTCTCTCTGATGAGCAGAGAGCCCGATGCGGGGCTTGATCCCAGGACCCTGGGATCATGACCTGAGCCGAAGGCAGAGGCTTTAACCCACTGAGCCACCCAAGTGCCCCTTAACACATTTTTTAAAAGTACTGGCCAGCTCTTTTATAGATAGTCCTTCAATCTGGGTTAGTCTAATATTTCTTTGATTCAACTGAAGTTATGCATTTTGGGCAAGAATACAAAAAAGGGATGTTGTTCTATCCAGTACACAATTCAGAAGTTTTACCTCATCTTTACCAATTCTTAGCAGTCAATTTGTCCCATAACTGGTAATAGTAACTTTGGTCACTTTGTTGTAGTGATGTTGCCCATTATCTTTTTTTTTTTTTTTTTTTAGTCTTTTGAGAAGTTCCTTCAAGACTGCTTAAAAATCCTGTTTATCAGCCCATCTTTGTTCCCATCCCCAGTTTTAGTATTGATTGATGATACTTACCTAAATGATCATTATTGTAGTGATTTTTAATTTCCATCATTCCTCTTATGTTTATTGCCTGGAATTCAACTGTAAGGAAAAATGTCCCCTTCTTGCCCATCTTTTAATTTATTCAATTAGTTATTAATAATAGTATAAACTAATGAATTCTTATTTTATTCTCTATGTTTTCAACAAGTTTCTGATTTATCCTGAGTTTCCTGTGCTTAACGTGTGTATTTTGCTATTTTCTCTTACATCTTACACAAAAGCTAGCCTAATATAGAAATTCTTTGGATCTAAATCTCTGATACAAGTAAACTCTTTTGGTACTAAACATTCTTGTGTATGGCAAGAGGCATGGAACTGAACTGACCTTTTTTGAGTTGGTTACCCAACTGTCCCAGGGCCATTTATGAGAAGTCCATCTCAGCCCCACTGATTTGAGGTAATGGCTTTATCATACACGGACAGCAGCTACCCCCTCCCAGTGTCACACTCTCTAACTTGCAAACATTAGTCTACTACCTTTAAATTTTTGATTTCTAATATTTTCTTCTTAAGAAAACTCCCTGTTCCAGTTCTTACTTTAATAGTCTCTTAATTCCTATCTGACCTCATCAAAACTTCAGTCTCTGATGAATTAATCCTACCACTCTCTCATAATCCCTTTCTTCTGTTTGCACGCTCTCCTCATTCAGGTAAGAGTCCGTCATTTACTACAACTGTGCAGTGCTTGAGCTCTCAGAAGCTTGCAGGGTCAGGCAAGAAACATTAATGATTGAAACCAGCAAGATACAACACAGCAAGAACATGCAGGGATGTGGTGAACCAAATGGATGTGCTCCATCTGAAAGCATTCAAAGGCATCGTTTTAATACAATGGGCGAACCCAAAAAAAATTGGTGTCCAGGCTAAATGTGTCCATTTGTCTCTCACCTTATTTCCATTTATTGCTATCCTCTAAAACCTCAACTTTTGTTGAACCCACTCTCTGCTTTCACCACGTCTGCATCCCAGTTACTTCACATTGCAGAAGGAAAAAATTATCCCGTAGGGCTGCTCACGTTCACCTTCAATTCACTATGACATCTGGAGGTGGGCATTCTGCACCCAGCAGCCGTTCCTCCACATTTCCTAGAAAGCTTTCTATTCCTCTCTCAGACACAACTATTTCATACTTTCCCCCTTCGTGTGCCTTCTTATTAGAATGCTTTAGCTGCAATAATAGAGTTGCCAACCAAAACGACTTCTGTAGGTAAGAAATCCACTCTCTAACTTTATTTACTTGTTTATTTCCTTGGCAATCATTACAGTCTACAAACAGGGGTTTTGTGTACTGTTTCATTTTTGTATTTCCCTCAACCAGAACATAAACTCTCTGGGGATAAAGATCATATCTCTTAGTAGTCACCAAATTCTCCGGGGTCTGCCACAATGGTTGCCATACATTAGGTACTCAATAAAACTTGTTAAATGAAGGAATTAATCATGGCAAAGGCTCAGCACATATGAAATTCTAAGGAATCCAGGACAAAGAGTTGTTGCAGGTGAAGTCTAGAGCAGGGCTTGGCAAACTTTTCTCTAAAGGGCCAGATAATAGATATGTTCAGCATTGCAGGCCAGACAGTCTCTGTCACAACTATTCATTTCTGCTACAATAATGGGGAAGCAGCCTCGGGTAATACACTGTGAATGCAGGGGCGGGGGGGGGGGGCTGTATTTGGACCACAGTCATTGTTTGCAGACCTCTGGTCTACAGATCTTTGCACCAATCAGAGTCCTGGGTCCACACTGCTACTTGTAGATGCTCAGGAGATTATTTAGGAAAGTACATATTCACATCTTTATTATTTCCTGAACGGCAGCACATCTGAGTGGTTTAGAGTATGGACTCTAGAGCCAGATTACTAGGTTCAAGTCCGGGTCAGCCACTTACATGATTTGTGACCATGAACAAGTCATGCCTCTCTGCCCTTCAGTTTTCTCATCCTTAAAATGAAGATAATTACAGTGTCCATGTCATAGGGGTACATGAGGATTAAATGAGGTAATCTTTGTGAAACACTTAGAGCAGAGCTTGGCACACTGAAAGCGCTAGATGTCTGTGTTGAATAAATGTGGAATAAGTCTTTGGTTAGCACTTTGCTTACTTTGTCTCATTCTTTTCTCACAGAGGCCCAGAGAAGTGACATATGTATTTTAAAAACACAGAAAGTGGATTCAGAGAAACTAAGTAAGATTCCTATGGTCACAGAGCTAGTTAGTGTTAGTATTAGGGCCAAAGAAATACATTAGAGATTAAAAGTTCTGTGAAGAGAGTATAATACGTATCTCCAACTCAATAACGATTCAAAATAAAAGTAACCGATACAGATTAGCTTCTACATTGGTGTTCAAAGATGGCTGCAAAAACTCTACCATGCTTCTCGCCCTTCCTCTTGAAGCTAGGTGGATTTGAGCCTGCTTTGACCAATGGAGTTTGATGAAAGTGACACTGTGTGACTTTCAAGGCTAGACCATAAAGGGCCACTCAGGTTTTGGCCTTGTTCACTGGAAGACAACCTCTTAGAACTCCAGGCTGTCATATAGAAAGTCAAATTATCCTGAAGTTGCCATGTTGTGAGGAAGCCCAAGCCTCATGGAGAAGCTGTGCATATGTTCTTAAGTTAATAGTCCCATTTGAGCCCCGTCTTGGAGTCATCCAAGCCCAAGAGCCATACGTGTGAGTGAAAGCCCTCATATGAATCCAGCCTCTGGCTATGGATTAACTCACAGACCTTTAACTCTTCCTTTCTGAGGTTCTAGATATCATCCATCCCCACTGTGATTGCCACAGAATCTATGAGCAAAATAGTTGGTGTTTTATGCAACTAAGTTTTCGGGTGCTTTGTTAGCACAGACATAAACGGGACATTTTCCCAGATTTTCCTAAACTACAATTATAGTTCAGCTTATTAATTCTGGTCTTCCTTCGTTCCTCAGTGGTCCTCTTTTGCTGCTACCCTGAAACTCTTTTGAGTCAGCAAGCATTATAAGGACTTAAGATTTAAACCCAGAAACTCTTCCTTTGAAGCAGGTCTGCTGACTCCCATGCTCTACTAGCAAATCACAAGCAAGTCACTTCATTTTGGAGGAGTCAGTTCTCTCTAAAATAGTAAGCAAAACCAGTTTTGCAAGATTGCCATGAGAATCAAATGATACCAGAGGTGTAAAACTGCTTTAAAGGAATTTAGACTCCAGACCTTTGGCAAGAGACCAAAGGGTAGAGGGTAGTTTTAATCCCCCCAGAGTTCCAGCCCAAACAAATCAATAGTGTTGATGCCATAGCCATCGCAAGAGCAAGCACAATTCTTGTCATACGCTGGGGGCTCCTAAAGGGTCTGTGTGTGTGCACGTGTGTGTAATTTAATAGCAGACCGGCCAGGTGATTTTGAAACAATTCGAGTGTCTGACATGAAAGCGAGTGACAGTACTTGGAACAAGGGCCATGAAATGCAAGTATATTGCAAATCACTCGGCTGTGCTGTCAGGGGAATCATAGTCACCATATATATTTTCTTAAATGTAGCTTCCCAGCAAACCTTTCATAAAATTCATGACTGTGACTGACCTCTGCTACATGCTTGCCTCCACAGCTTCCCCTGTAACCCAGGCTTATAATGCATTGGTGGCAAATCACTGTTGATTGGCTGCTGAACAGCCATTCCCAGAGCCCTTCTCCCTTTCTTCCTCTTTCTACGGTGTCCTGAAGACCATTATTTGCCAAGCAGTTTTCCATGCAGCTAGGGGTAGCCAGTGTCCATAAGGAATAAACAAAAGTCTTCTGGGAAATGACTTTTATAAAATATTTCTCTTTCCTCATATAAGGATACATAATGCTGCCACAGATTTTCCCACTTAATCTTTCCATTGTCTTGACTAAATAATGGATGGAGCTTTAGCAGCCATATTGTGACAATGAGGACAACTCCAAAAGCGGTACCAGCTCTGACATCTTTGAACCAACCCCCTCTCTCTGTAAGGAAAATAGGCCCACGTTTGTGTAAGCCACAGAAGTTTTATTTTCTTTTACTTGGCAGAGGCAGACAATTATGACACGACTTGGGCCATGTGCATTTGAACACTTTCCATAAAGGACTAGGTAATAAATACTATCATACATGCATGTATATACTCACATCTATACTATGTATCCCTATGCTGGGTTTGCAGGTAACTTCTACTTCCCTACCCTTTACGAAGATGGTGGAAACAAAACCTTTTGAGTGTGAAGTTATTTAGAGGCCACACACTTCTCTCTCCCTCTACTGGCCATGACTTCATAGACACTCCCTCTATATTGCCACTCTGCTGGCTGAGGTCATGATCTTCTGCCCAGACCCCTGTCACAGCCTCCCTGATTTTCTTCAGTTCTCCAGTGTGGTGCCTCCCATCCTCTATGCTGAAGCCATGGAGGTCTTTCTAAAAGCAAGGTCTCTTCATGTATTTCTGTGAAAGCAGCATTCCACTGCTCACTCATGAAAGTTGGAACTTCTTCACTCTCCTGAAAAGACCTTCTATAACTTGGCCTTTGTGTCCCTCTCCAGTTTCTCCTATAGCCAGCTCTTTTGTACCACCCCCTCTCTTTTATACCACCTCCACTCTCTTTTGTACCAGCTCCTCAGCAACAGCCAACCTGAACTGAAAAACCCCATCTTGCACCATTCAAGTATCTCTCCCTGGGTCACTCCCTCTCACCCCAGACTTCTCTGATGTAAGCCCATACACACTCTCTATTCTAGATTTGTTCTTCCTGTCATGTGTCCCCACAGCAACCTACCCAGTAGCTGAAGAAGCAAATATGCAATATAAGCAAATATTTTTCCAACTAGACGGTAAGCCATCTGAGAGTGAAGCTTGAGTGTATCTTGTTCACTGTTGTGGTGCCAGTGCCTAGAGAACTCTCTGGCAGGTAGGTTTAGATGGAGGGAGGGAAGGAAGGAGACATGGAGGGATGGAAGGGAAAAATGAACAAATGAACAAAAAGGAGGATATTTGTCTTTTCATTCTGGCCTTACTTAATTCAGTGGCTGCTGTGATAGACTATGGCAAGCTCAGAAGGTAGACAGGGAGATTCTTCAGTTACCACTTGGGGCACTTGTTGACTGGCTGACCTAATCCCCATTCTAAACTCCTTTTCTTTATCTCCTTTCCAGGCAGGACTGGTCCTGGGTGAAAGTGCTGGCCAGTGAGACACAAGCAGAACTGTGTTGGGAGATTTCCAGGAAAGTTTTGCTTTGTTGATTGAGGCAACAACCTTTCCTTCTTATTCCTGTCCCTTTGTTTCTGCTGTGATGTAGACTTGATGGCTAGAGCTAGAGCAGCCACCTTGTAACCATCAGGAGTAATTGGAAGAATCATAAAGACCTGGACCATCTCAAATAATTTGCCTTTTATTCATCACTTATCAGAAAGCTTTTGTATAATTGGGTTTTACTTTTCTCATTCAGGACTTAATCATAAATATTTTCATATGTCATTAAACATTTTTCCTAAGTATCACTTAGATTGTCCATGTACCATTACATTGAGTGAATATACCACAGTATAACTGACTATTTTCTTATTGTTGTGAATATAAGTTTCTTTTTCATTTTATGTATTATTCAGATTTGAGGAATCAAACACTACAGGCAGCTATGCAATGTAATAGGCTGCAGTGGTGGGTTGATGTTTGGATGGACAATGAATTGAATGTCCTCTGGGTTTCAGAAGATGTGATGAAAGGGTGTGGAGCTTGAAGGCTGAAGCCAGAGCTATACTCTAGCTATATTTTCTAAAGCATGGGTAAATAGGACCCAATGCCCTAGTATCCACTCCATCTGTATGATAGGACTCAGGCCTGGAGAGATTGAGGGCTGGACTGAATTGGAAAAGTGTTACCTAAGGAGATCTGGGGCCATGTAGCTGGTGTAGAGAAACAGAATCACCCTTGACAAGAGCCAAGATGGCGGCCAGAAATTAAATAAATGCAAAAACGGATATAGTAAGAATGGAAACAGGAAAATGAGAAACAAAGTGATCATTTGAGAGATCAAAGAATTATAAAGTAAGTGGTTTGGTGACAGTCCAAGGCTAAAGCCACAGGCACTGAGGAGACACTGCACACCATTTACACAAATCCTGGCTACTGCGACAGGCGGATGCAAAAACTGAAGGACCCACTCCAGCTAGATAACCCTACTCTTCATTTCCCTGACCAGTTTTACATATTTTTATAGAACAAAACTCTTCTCTTTTTCTGTTTAGGATAAAACTATTTCTATATGAAAAATAAGTAAAGATTGCTTTCATGGAAGTGAGGTTGGGAGGGGGTGGCCCTGTATTTTCTATCCTTTTACTGTCCCCAGTGGGGAGACATGAGAATGTTTGATGGGTATCAAAGGGACATAGACCATCCCACTTCGTTCATCTGAACAAATCAGGGCAGGGACAACCTGAACAAAGATCCTCTTTGAGAATCTGATGAAATCTAATGACCCTCTACTCAGAGAAAAACAATGCTCATATGCACATGTTCAGAAAACTTGGCTCACAGTTTGGAGAGTGGAGAAGCCCACTTGAAAAAGCAGAAACATTGACTCAGAGGCCATAACAGCCTCTTTCTCATCTCTCTGCTATTTAGCAGTCTATTTTTAAGAAATACATTCTTGGATCCAACCCTATGACTGGGCATCCAGATATGCCAAGGGGCTCAGGACACTCTCTTCCTGCTAGTGGGACTGAAATTAAAGGCTAGAGATGAAGAAATAGGGCAAACATGACTACTGATGGCCCCCAGCAATAGTTCATATGGTAAATGTTCTTTTTCCTCATCCAGGTGTTGTAGACCACTCTCCTCCCAACTTCCCCTTATGGAGTCCCCGTGCTCTAGGGCCATCCCCACACTACAGAATATGCCCCACTCTCTTTGAGATAATCATCAGATGCTCATCAGTTCCTCTCCTGGCTGAGCCCCATCCTGCTTTTCCCTGTAAGGATGCTATTCATCTACTTGTGTGAGGGTAAGCTTCCCCTGCATTGACCTTCATCTGGACTCAGTCCCCAGTTCACATTTGGTCACAACCTGGGCCCTTTTGCAATTATATTTCTCCATGGGAAAAGCCAAAGGTAGGGATTCACAGAATAATAGTTCAACAAAGAATGACCACCATGTAAATGCAAAAGTTAAGAACTAAACTTGACAAAACAGATAATAACAGCTGCATTCAGGGGAAGACAATATTAACAAGGGCTGTATAAGACAAGGGAGGGGGTGACAGCGCGATGCCTGGATTTAGACAGGGCCTTAAGACACTACATTTACGGAGTTTACCATGTGTTCAGCTCTGTTCTAAATATCTCACTACACAGGCTCTTCTAATCCTCACAATAACCCAAGGGAAGCGCTATTTTTGTACTTAATTTGCAGGTGAAGAAACAAGCTCAGGGACAGTAAGGAACTTACTCAATATCACGGAGCCAGGATTTGAACACAGATTCCATCTGATGCCAAAGCTTTTACTGCACTCCAGAACATGTGATCAATAAGGCCTACCAATAGTAACTGCTTTGACAATATTCGTTGAATGAATGAATGAATGAATGAACGAAGCCACGATGTGAAGACAAGAAGGCTCATACATCTTGGGATTGGATTGTACATCCACAGCGGAGCAGAACGTTTAAATGGAGGAGGTGATTGACCAACCACTGAATCAGTGATATTTATTGAGTGCTTACTACGTGCGAAGTGCCTTAACACTCCATGACAATCCTCTTGAAGTCAACAGAAATATACTGAGCTCTAAGACACTCTGCCTGGCCCTGTACTGGCCCTCAGGATGGCAAATTACCTGCAAGCATTCACAGCCCAAATGTAGCACAAAGACCTGTAATGTTCTTCGCCCCATAAATAGGGTTATCTGGGACCTTAATTTACCTACTCTCCACTCGTCCTCTACAACCATGAGCAATCCATCAGCAGCTAGATTTCCTTGTCTCTGGGGATTTGGGAGTGATCAGTGGGCTTGGATATAGTAGGAATCCACCCCCTCCTCCGGTTCTCACAAACTCCTCATAATAGGCTCCCATAGAGCGTGAGCAATTTACAGTATAATGAATTTGTTTTATTCTGGTTCAGCCTGGGCACCATGGCTCCTGCCTGCCTTTCTGTTGTTTTATTTACTCCTTGGCCATTCTCATTCTCGTAGCTATTCCCTTTAGCTCTCCTTTTCTGTAAGGTCATTCTAAGGACAGGATGTTGCAATGGTCAAGATGAGTTGTGAACAAGTGCAAGTCAGGTATGTGCTGGTGATTCTCTCTCTTCTTTTGGGCTCTCTGAAATTTGGCCCATAAAGAAAAATATCACATGCTCAAGATTTAGAGCCCAAATTCCGATTTTGAGGTCGGTGTCATTCAGATGAATGCCCCTGAGCCAGGCACAACAGAACAGTTACTGAGAGAGATAAGGTGATTCAGTGTTGTACCTTAGTGAGCTGTAACTCACAAAGGGTGGGGGGAGACATTTTTGTAACCACTAAAATGTGTAAGGCCAGTCTCGGCCCTATATATTGCTGTTTTCCACAATGGTTGTTTCCTGGAAAATCCATCTCTTTCACCACAGGGTGCTAGGGGCATTGAAAATTAGTCAGTTTGCTCTACTGGCCTTGTTAACACTTGTGGCAGGACATTAATACAGGATAATAGTAATCACATTGGTGTTAAATATCTGCAGTTAGGGCAATAGCTTTGAATCTCAACCCACAACTTCTGATTAATAGCAATACTGATGGTGGCACCAGGAAGATGGACTCCTTAGCCTTCTTGTCCAGACAGTATAAACACTCCAAAGCTAAATGCTTCATTTATATGTGAATGCAATTAAGATTAGCCTCTAATTATTTCTGGCACATGCTCTTTGATGCTAGAGTCTTTGAGTCATAGTGGTCAAAGGGTAATGCATCATAACAGTTTACAACATCCCCAAGGATTTCTTGACTGACATCAGAATTTTTTTCCCCCCAACTGATTGACACAATGGCAGGTGTGAGGTGATGGCTAAGCTTTTAGCTGTCCATTAAAAGATATTAAATGGGGGAGATGTGGCTTCAATTATTAGCTTCCACATTTGGGGAGTGAGACCAGCTGGACTTGGATAGGGCTTTGGGGGCTAAGATACCTCAGGGATGTTGAAATAATTTTTCAGTTGAGTCAGAGCAAACTATGTGAAAAATTGATCTCCCAAATTTCTAAAATATCTTCTTTTTTTTTTTCACCCCTAGAGGGACATAAATGGAAACCAAAGGTTTACAGTGAAGCAACAAGATAAACTCCAGCTAGAAGTAGAAAATTTGCCAATGAGAAGAGTTTGTCTTTTGTCTTTGCAGAAACACTGTGCAAACAGGTAGGGAAATGTGTTTATCTTTAAAAATGGGCCATATATTTCAACCATTCACTGGAAAAAGGAGCAGATGTGTCTCAAGAACTATGATGCACTGTAACTAAACGGATATGTTTAGGAAGGGTTGCAGAATGGACATCCCACTATGTTCTAAAATTCTGTGTTCCAGGAGGACAAGATTTCCTTGACCTTCTGTGACTAAGCTCCTGTAGTCCTGCTACTTGCTCCGTAACACTGCTTTGGTTTGGGCAGAGGGTCTTCAAATGCATATTTGTTCATTGGAGTGTTTGAATTTTTGGAGGCAAGAAATCTATGGATTTATAGCCTGCTGTTCCTCCTGGGGAACAAGGACCTGGATTTCCCCTGTGTCTGTGGCAAATGAGCCAACAGGAGGAAGGGAGTATTACTAGGTAAAGATGATTCTAAAATCCTAGAAAGGAAGTCACCGTGTTGTTGCTTAAAAAAAAAAAAAAAACAACAGGCACACCTGCTCAATGTGTTTGGTTGGGCTAACAGCTCTTAATCTTCTGGCCTTGGAGTTCTCCACCCAACGAAACCAGACAAAAATTGAGTGTCTGCTATGCATAGTGATGCTAGAACCCAAAGAAAATGGGCTTTTTTAGGGGTTCACCTTGCAATGAGAGAATAAATCAAATAATGAATCCATAATGCTAAAGCACTTGGAAACGGTACTCACCAAATGGTGTAGAAGTATAAAAAAACAGCTAATTTCCTGGGAAGGGAGAAATGATCCACAGTGCCAACAAAGGCTTAACAGAGGAGTTGATATTTAAGCTGAGCTTGAAAAATGAGTATTGTGGTGGCAAACACAGTGGCTCAGGTGGGAAAGGGGCATTCCTAGCAGCAGTGTGCTTAAGGGAGTGTGTCACATGATCTCCACCCATTAGGAGCTCCCAGCAAGAGAGAGAGAGGAGAGCCACCGCAAGGTCTCTGAGGGTACATTTATTTACTCAGGAACTGTTTGTTGAGGATCTTCTCTATTCCAAGGATTGGACTATGTTCATCATGATGATGTGGATAGGATATTGAGGTTAGCCTTTTCTTTTCTTCTTTGTTCCCTCTTTTTCATCTGCTATAGTGTGACTCTATTATGGAAACTCTCTACTACATAATCTATCATATGTGTCACATATCTTATCCAATTATATTAAATATACTCAATATAGGATATTACAGATAATATTATATATGTGAAAGTAACTTATAAGAAAAGAAGTTAAAGGAGTTTGTATTTATAGTAATTTCTATTTCTGTTGTTAAGTAGAAGAGGTCTGCTCAAGTGGAAAAAGGAAAGGATTGAGGTCCCTTAAAAGCAACCATATATATATACTATATATGCATTATATCATAAACATAATACATGCACTATATTATATACATAACATATGTGTAATTATACTATATTATATGTAACATAACTTGTGTATATATAATATATACTTATGTTTATATAATATATATTTTTAATTATATAATTGTATTTATATAATTTTATATATATCCAAGCCTTAATTTTTTAGTAGTAATTAAGTTCTTGTGCCATGTCACAGTTGGTCATCCTACTAAGTTTACTTTTATAAGATCATTGCTGAGCACTTATTGGAGAGGTGTGTGAAGGCCAGAGGAGAAAGGAAAGAAGAGAGGAGTAAAGACGGATGTGCAGATGGGCACTAGATATTCGAGACCTTTCAAGGTCATTACCTTTTAGGAGTGATGAACCATTGTAAATACTTAAGTTGGAGGGGGTACGGTGGTGACACAATCATGTCTAAGTATTAGAAATTGAATATTGTTAGAGGATGGACTAAAGCAGGAAGGTGGGGGCCAGTTCAGAATATGAGATGTAAGGTAACTTATTTTGAGGAACCCGACTATTCTAGTGACTGGGAGAATCAGTGGGAGGATCAAAATGGAGAAATACTCATTGATAGGGAGCTGGTTAGATGTCAGGTGCTGGTGCAGAAGGAAGACATTGAGATTAGTGCTAAGGATTCCCCCTTAAGCACAGGGGCAGGGGGTGAATGTAGTGCTATTTCTGACTTAAGACATCCAAGAAGAAAGGGAAATGTGAGGAGATAATGTAAAGTACAGTTCTGAGCAAGAGGAGTAGAAAATGTCTGTAGCTGTCCAAGAGAAAGTGCTAGATTTTAAAGCAAAGATA